>JAPKID020003231.1:0-12534 GCA_026931265.2 Tropidonophis doriae
GAGAAGGCTCTCCCCCTAGGGGTCACCAGCCGACATTGGCTAGCCGACAGGACCCTGAGGAGACCCTCTCTGTGTGAGCGGACTGGTTGGTGGGAGGTATGCGGTAGCCACAAAGACAGCTGGTTGACTTTGGTCCATTCCTCGCTCTAGGAAGAAGAAGGCAAAGGCAAAACAATTCAGAAAATGCTGCTATGAAAATTTCAGGAGACTTGTTCAGACATTCTCCAGGAATGAAGGTTTTTTTTCAAAGTCAGCAGAGGGGGAGAAAAATCAGAGGGGGAGAAAAATCAAAATATGTGTTTTACCAGTCAGAACTGAACAAAGAATTTTATTGACTGGGGGACTAAATTCTTCCTTTCAGTATGTATTTCCCACATAGAAACAGACTGAATTAGAAATGAATGTTTCTTATTGGACTATTTGGTTTGGCCATTTGGATTGCAACTACAGCAGGATCATTATACCTGCAAAATACAGTATATGCTCAAACAAGGAGCTATTTTATGTAAGAGCCATTTTTTCAGTAGGCCTTTTACAAGAAAAACATGTATTATGCAACCACTAAATGTTGACAATAAAGACATTTCTATTTACCACTTCAGACAAAATGTAATTAAGTCAAAGCTATAAGGTTTAAATAGCAGAAAGTTCCGGGTATCCATTTAGAACTAGCATGAGCTGGCAAAGGATGATTAAAGGACCCTAAAATAATGATTTTCACTTTAGTTATATTTATGGGTAAATTATATAAGAACTTTAGTTACTATTAAAGGTGGAACTGGAACAGAGTTCTTTAGGTTTTTAAATAACATTTTAATAATTAAACATAATAGTAAAAAATGAGCACTAATAGAATTTAAAAAGAAATAAAAGAATATAAAGAAAAAATGCTGCTGAAAAAAAAGAAAAGCAATTTGAAAATAATATATACACACACACACACACACCCCAAGCATAGATATGTTTAGTAACATTACCTTCTCTTAAAATACAACACATTATCTCTTCTTTCTTTACCTCATCTCTAACCTATAAAATCAATAAATCCTTGTCAGTCCTCATCAGCAAAAATCCATTAATGGTTAGCAGCGTTAAAAACATTATAACCTTGATCAAATAAATCAACTTTATATTCTTTCTTTTGACTCTCTTGATTGCTGCTGAACTGAATTTACTGGTTATGCCTTGGTCAAGGTAGAACCTTAACTAATTGTATTACATTCAATATGGTAGCATAAGTGTAGTTTATTTTCATTACAATCCTTACTTAGAAGCTGCCTTCTATGAAGGGGCAACTACATTCCTCTTGATTTCTTCTTTTGAAATGGAATCATTTTCCTTGTGAAACATGGTGCACCGATGACAGCATTGCTGCAATATAGTGATTTGGGCTTTTTTATATTTTGTTTTGATATGCATTTCTGGAATATAGTTGGTGAAGATCTGTAATGTAGCGTTTTCTGTTTGAAGGGCATTTTCTTTCCAAAATCTAGTTATTGCTCAGTAGGTATATATCAAACAGTGTGGTACAATATCTGTGATATTTATAGCAGCTTGTTACTGTGGGAGAAATAGGAAGTGCTAGAAAAGTCCTTTCTTTCATCAACCAGCAGTGCTGCTGTTAGAGGAATTTGTTGCTGCAATTCATATTAATTTAATTACTGACAGACTTATATACTCATGTGTTCCTGGGAAAAACAGTCTGGTGCTTTATAATATAACAATAAATATTTTAACAAAGTAATATCGGTTACTTAAAACCAAGCAGGGAGGGAATTCCACAAACCTGGTGTTGCCACTGAGAAGCTCTACTCCTGGTTGGTTGTAGCAGATCTTCTTTCTGGATGGCATTCATAACAGATCAGAAGAAGGTAAATTGAGATTTTGCTGGTGATCTGGGAAAATCATTCCTTTAAAAAGGCAGGACCCAAGCTATAAAGGTATTTATATATTAAAACAAGCACTTTGAAATTGGTTGAGAAAGCAGTATCCTTCAGTGATACCAACCAGGATGGAACAAAACAATGACAAAGTTATGTCTCCAACCCCCAGCTTCTTCAGATGGTCTTGGAGGATATCATGAGTGATGATATCCAAAGCATCTGGTAGATGTAGGAGTACTAGCAAAGGTTTTGTTTATTTATTATTACATTTATATGCTAATATATATATACCTTGCCCGGCTTCCTCAAGAGAACGTCCATCAGGGGAACAAAAGAGGTCTTTGTACAATGAGCAGCATTGAAACAGATCTAGATAATCAGAATTATTCAGAAGTGCCTCAAGTTGCCAGCCACCATCTGCTCAACTGTAGGTTTCTTATAGTCAAAAATAGAGGAACTAGAAGGAGGGATACACTACCATTCTCTTTAGAGAAGACCACATCACCCTCTAGAAAGAGGCATTAATGACAGCACTAACATCTTTCTTGCAGATATGAGTGAGTGAGTGACTGACTGAGGAGAAAAAAATCAGTTAACCTCTCAGGTTCACTGCTGAGGACGTGAGGAAGCTTTCTACAAGCTTTACAAAGGAGACAAACCAAATTTCCTCTATGTCAAAGCCACATATAGCTATGTCACTATGTTCTCAGTGAAGGTAAATCATATCTGTTTTGAGACATCTGCTTTCTTACTTCACAGCCCACAATTCTTTTACAGATCAACAGGATCTGTGTGCTCAAGGAGTGGGCAGTGATCATGTGGTAGTCCATGATCTGAGGTGGCTCAATATTTCAGTCTACCATCAAAGGCTCAACTGAAAGATTTAGTGCCGCAGCAAACTATACTTAAACATATTGCAGCATTTCATTAGATCCAGAGTTACCTGTGAATAGGTTCAATTGGCCTGTGCTCTACAACACAGGTCACCAATCCCCAAACTGTGGACCTGTACCGGTATATGGCCCATTGGGTACTGGGCCATGTAATTGAGCAAAGCTTCATCTGTGCCTGCATGGGGTCTAGGGAACATGTAAAATTATGCCTCTCCCAATCCATGGATTTTTTTTTCTGTGGAACCGGTCCCTGGTGTCCAAAAGGTTGGGGGAAGCTGTTCTATATGGAAGGACAGATTCAGTAGATGCACCTTAACCATAATAAAATGTTACTGCTAGGGTACAAAGAATCAGGATTATTTGTAAAGTTGCATCATAGATGATATATTCAAATATATGCATAAGAATCTGCTGAACTAAATTGGCACTAGATAAGAGTCAATGAAATTCAAGAGGCGGCTGCACTTTGATCTCTTATGGCAACACAAGAACTATAAACTGGTGACTCATTTAACTCTGCCCCTCCCCCAATTCTGTCTGCCCTCCTATCCAAGTGGTGAGTCAAGACTCAACTATTGGAGATGGTAAACATAGCAGACAAAGCACACAATTGTGGTAAAGCTTCATTGATGACATGGTGGCAGTAATGTTGCTGCAGGCATCAGAATAGTGGATCACTGGACATCATATTTCAGAATATCAAATGTGACAGACCAAGTGGAAGAACTGAGTATCTTATTCCATTACCTGCTCCAACATTCCTTTCTCCAACAAATTATTCTTCTCCATTATTTTTTCCCCAAGGTGTTGTTTTACACTTCATATTGTTCCAACTTTCCATTTTCATTTTCACTTTCCTACACTTTTGTCTTCTCTGTGTCTCAACTCTTCAAAAGCCTATAACCAAAGTCCAAAACCCTAATTCTACTCCTTTGATACGATTGTCTGTCAGACTCCTCTAATACCATCACTTCATTTTTCGGTCTTCCATCCTTTGTTTCCAACACTTTCCATTTCTGACTCTTCTTCCTTTGATTTTCTAGACCCCTTTCCCCCTATATCCATTGTAAATTCATTTATTTTTTATGAATCATCCAAAGATATTAACAGAAGAAAATTTTGCTGCACGCTCAAAAAATATCCCATGCCAGATATAAACATAAGACAATATTATTATGTGTGTGTGTTCTCTTTGTGTATATGCATCAACGTAAACCATCATTTCATTGTTTCTGAGTATATATTTTAGGTTTTTTTAAACATGTCTTTTCCAATTCTTAGAGGAGTAGAGTGTTATTACATCCAATTTTTCCTTGGTCTTTTACTCCTTTTCCATTCCATTTCAGATTGGAAAGTTGCATCATAGATGCATAGTTAACCTTATCAAAGTATATCTTCACTATATTCATTTTAAAATCTACAGACAAAACAGCACTGCAATTTTTAGTAGAAGTTATGAAAGACAAAAATAATTGCAGAATCAAGGAATTATGTAGCTCAGAAGAGGACATCAAATCCAACTCTCCAGACAGTGAAGCAGACTATCCTAAATTGATGAATCACTAGTATGTTGAATACATCTAGTGATGGAGAATACTACCTCCTTCAATAAACGTTTTATTTTATCATCTGCTTTTATCATCTTTCATGTGCTTTCAGAATCTTCCTCTTTGTGTCCTAAGGCCCAATTCCTTCAGTGTCTCCTCATAAAACTTAATTTCGAATTCCTTGAACATTCTGATTGTTTTTCTCTACATTATTCCAGTTTCCTCAGAATCTATCTTCAAATATACCCAGAACTCTACTGAAAACAAGGTCTGGCCATCAGTATAATGTATCTGTCGTTTCCAGTTGCTTGTAAATTAGATTTATCTTGAAAGCAGTTTAAAATTGCATTAGCTTTTTTTTTAGCAACCATGCTGACTCATATTCAATTTGTGATTAGTTATTATTCCAAGATCTTTTCTTCTTTCATTTTTCTCCCACCCTATTCCTAATACAAAACTTACTTTTTCTTTAATATATCAAGATAGATTTAAATTTGTTTTTGTCTTCTAGAACAGGGGTCTCCAACCTTTGCAACTTTAAGTCTGAAGGATTTCAGCTCCCACAATTCTCCAACCAGCTTTAGACCCCTGTTCTAGAACAGAGGTCCTTGACTTACAATAGTTTGTTTAAATACCACTTGAAGTTAACTTGAAGTTACCACAGCACTGAAAAAAGTGACCTATGACAATTGGCTTATTGGCTTAATTTGATCTCATCTCCATATTGAATTTCCTCTATTGAAGAGTATTGGGACCTTTGGCATTCCACAATACCAGTCTTCATTTTGGTGAGCTATTGATGAATACTCTGGTTTTTAAGAATGTGTTTTAAATTGGTTCTGGTCCTTCTAATCTGGCCATTCTCATTTAATGGAAACTTGCATTCAATAATGAATGAACATCCTAATGGCTATTGTACACAGAATGTGTAGAACTTCTAATTTAAAAATCCTAATTCAACATTACTTGGGTCTAATTTCTTAACCATAGCCAAGAGAACCCTATCTCACACAGATTCCTTTTTCAGTTTTGCAATTAATTGGTAACTCATTTTAAGAAAAAAAAGGCATGCATACCACCATGTTAGTTTTTGCATAGATCGTTTAAAACATCTGTTCTGTGTTATTATTATTATTTTTAATCTTTGTATGTAAAGTTGAGTTTAGGTATCCAATGTGCTGTTTCATTGCTGTTACAAAACCACTCATATTATTGAAATCCCAGGAGTTTAGGTGCTTTAATTGGCTCTTCTATTTTTGAACAAAGTCTTGCAGCTTCATTTGTGCAATGTATGAAATTTAGACAAATTGGCACTGAGGCTGCTGATTTGGAGTCTAATTAAAAAAGTGAATCAAAGTGATACAAAGAATAATATAATGAAGTCTTGGGGTTATAGTATTATTTGTTTGTATGCATGTTTGAGATAAGCATCATTGTACAAAGTACAGAAAAGGAATAAGAAATACTAAGCCAGAAGAATTAAAGACATGTAATGAGAGAAAGGGAAAACCCAGCTAAAACTACTTTACATCAGGGGTCTCCAACTTTGCAACTTTAAGTCTGAAGGACTTCAGCTCCCAGAATTCTGGGAGCTGTAGCCCTTCAGACTTAAAGTTGCAAAGGTTGGAGACCCCTGCTCTAACCCTCACAGCTTCAACCTTAAACTCTGTCTACCGTGGACCTCACCCGATTCCTAGGAGGTCTGTAAAGGAAGCGTGCATAAGCGTACCAGCGTACCTTCCATCCCTGTCCTAATTTATTTGTACTCATTTCCCTCGTTCATGTCCATGTTTATACTTATACCTGTTATTTTGTACATGTTTAACCAACGAAATAAAATATAATATAAATAAATAAAATCTACGAGTTGCTAAAATTAGCAAGTTTTACTCACACTTGCTCACATATACAAACACACAAACAAAGCAAGTTGAAAAAATTCAGTGTGTCCCACCCCAAAACTAAATATTACCCTCAAATGGTGTGGCATAAGCATATTTCTCCCCTCACCTTCCCATCCCAATTGTATAATCTTTCAGCCTGTGAAGAGACTCTGTGTCTCAAGTATACTGGTCTCCCTTGTTATACAATGCCTTCATACAGTCTTTTAATGCAAGGATGGTTATTATAGGTTAAAATGAGTCCCATAGTAAAAAGAAACTTTTTATTCAGAAACACAACTCTCTTCTTGAGAATTATTTTGATTTCTTGGTTATTTTTCTGGCAAGCTAAGGTGCCATCCTGGAACACTAGTGTTTGCTCTAATAATTGGCCCCAAGAGGAATGCTTAGAAAGTAGCATGCATAGGAAGGAAGAAGCTTCCTTCAGCAAGGACAGAAAAACACGGTCCGGTTTTAAGGGATTCAGCTTGTTAAATCAACCAAGTAACAATTTCCATCATGCCCACCAGCATCACAATGAGGTCTCTTGGTGACAAAGATTTAGGATAATTTTTGTTCTACATGTCTAAAGATAATCTGAGATATCAAAAGACTCATGGGTTGTAGATGGGCAATTCAAATCTTTTGAAATTTTTAACCCTACTAGGACCACAATGACAGTTATTTCAAATGTGTTTAATTTTTCTGGTAACACTGCACAGTTGACACCAAAGATCAGAGGTGAAATCACTTACAATCTTTTCTTCAAATTAATATAAAACAGATAAAAATGTATAAAATAAACCATAAATTTATTAAAGATCTGTATGGTTAACACTGTTTCACCATACAGAAAAAGTTGAGTCTGTTTTAAATCACACTGACTCCTTTGGACTTCATAGGCACATGGGAAGTAATGCAAAAGTGGTTTGCCACTGGGTTGTAGCATGTTCTTTTTGACTTCCTAGCCCATAGTCTTGGTCTTCTTATCTCCTATCCAAGGACCAATCCTGCTCAGAAGCCAAATCTGGACAATATAAATCAACTTAACTAAACTGGACTTGGATCTAAACAGATGGGGAGGCAAGGCTGGACAATATAGTGCTGTACAAAATAGGTTTAATTTAGTATTTAAAAAACTGAGTCTTAATGTTAAAATTAAAGCAAGTTATATAATTTTAATTGACTGATGCAACCTTTTTCTCTATATAAAGAATTAGAATAAAAATGTAATTTAGATATAGGATTTTTTTCCTTCTCATTAATTTTATGTTTTGTTTTGATTTTTTTCAGGGCAGGTGTTATTTTTCCTTTTCTCTTTTCTTCTCCGTGGTTTAATATATGATGGTTTTCCCCTCCCCCCACTTTATATTTTTTCATATAATAGATTAGGCTTCTTTTGTATAGTTTTTTACGCAATAGTAATATAGTTGTATAACATTGTTGTTTGATTACATAAAGAATGATAATCACTGTTTTTAAATAAATATTAATTGCTGATATCTTTAAAGTTAAATAAAGGTATGCTTTAAAAAAGTATCAACCAAATGCTAAGCCCTGCTGAAATAAATACTAAATAAGGTATCTAATACAAATCAATATTGCCTAAATTACATATTTGCATCCAAATACTTATTTCTGTAATGCTATACTGACTGTTATATTATCCTGCAGTGACAGATTGTTTTTAATTCTTTTAACAAATCTTTCTTTTACCTTCCACTAGGGGTCTCTCACTTTGACTGTAGGTGAGGCTTTAACCTTATTTTATTTTTTTAAAGTATATGACCATCTATTGTAAGCAAATAACTATGCCCAGCTGACAAACGGTAGACAGAAATAATATTTTGTTTCATCCTGGTGCTAAAGCCCTTCACATAGAAAAATAAATAAATCAGATCCTAGGTCCAAGCCTGATTTAAAACGTGCCACTCCTTTCTTCAGTTTATTTCCTGAACTTTTCAGGCTGCATCAATTTTTAACATCTGTTTCATTTTGACCACAAGAGGAACAAAACGAACAGGAAAGCCTGTAGAAAGCTAACAAAGTTGATATTCTAAAATAGGAACCAATGGATTTTCAACTTTGCTCTGAAAAAATTCTTTCTTTAGCAATTATAAATTCTGCTACTCTTCCACATGATATAGAAAGACATACAGATCTTTCATACCTTCAACTCACATGCAACTTTAACTAAGCATGTTGGATTTCACCTTGACTCCCTGAATATTTGAAATGATCACTAAAAGGCATATTCTCCTATGCTTGGCTGGCTTACTACTCATAATTACTGCAAATCCTTCAGGAAAATTGATTGGATGTCATGGATTTTTTCATTTAGACACTTTTGATAATCTTCCAGGAATCTTTGGTCTTTCTCTAAAAACTGCTTCAGTAAACAGTATCCCCACAGAGGTTTGACAGCATGATCTTTCATTTTCCAAAGCTTTTAGCACTCTAAAAAAATCATGTTGTAATCTCTTTTATTAAAACTAAGTGCCATATTCTGTATTTTAAAAAATACAGAAATATAACCAAATGCTGTAATAAGGAAGTTTTCAAAGGGAAAAAAACCAAAGCCAAGTGATCTAAAATATCTTATTTGTGCTAGCAAAGGAAGGGTAGAACCATTTTTATTTATTTTTTACATTTACAAGGCTGGATTGGAATCCTACTCTGAATCAAAACCAGTTCAACACGGATATTACAGATGCTTAGTAGAAAATGCCTTATCCCTCAGCTATGCCTAAACTATGATAATAAATTAAAAGGTTACCTTTCTGGTTTGTCAAGGAAAAGCTGAAAATCACAGAGTAACTAGAGCCAATTTAACACTTGCTCAGTATAATTGCAGAATGCAAAATAAGCCTTGGTCATGTTGCTTTAATTCATTTTCCACAGATATCATATCAATCTGGCTGTCAATCTTTTTGATGCTTCCACATGAAATCTGAAATACAAGCAAAAGAGACGGTTTGGTCATTGTTTAAATATTTGCAGAATGGTCTTATCAAAACAAAATCCAAAGCATGTCATTCAATACCTCACGGTTATTATTTTAAAGTATCCCCATGCATCAATAAATATTTGATCAAATTAATGAATATTAATGGGAAAGAACTTCTCTTAGGCCAAGATATTCTGCAATAGAAAAGGAATTTAAAATTTAATTACAGGTCAGAACTTCTATGGTTCCAAAAATATTACTTCTAGAGGTCGTAGCAGCATCTTCCCTGAACAACTATTGTGGCAGGAATTTGCATAGCCATTGTCTCTGAATGCCTTGAGCAATTTCAACCAAACTTGATACACAGATGACTTACCCTCTGAAAAAAAATATTGTGGGGGTAAGACACTCCTAAAGCCCCTTGGGGTGTGCGTTCTTTTTAAGCCTGTTGTGCCTTAAAATGGCTTCTACTATACTGCCATAAAATGGCTTCTACTGTACAGCGCAGTGGAGTCGCCATGGTAACGGCTTCACAGTACTCCACAAGGGGGCTCCCTCTGGTAAGGGGAAAAATGCAACATAGAAATTATATTTGGTCTGGACATTTTACCTCTATAAATAAATACCCGGGCAATGTCGGGTTATCAGCTAGCAGAATATAAAATTTCCACTGCAGGTTTAGGCATCACATTCATTTCAGCTTCATACTATTAGCATCCAGGTTTGCCACTTTTATATGGAAAAATTTGGAAGTTAGCTGCAAGGGAAGGTGAGAAACCAGGTCCCTCAGAATGAGAACTCTTTTGCAATTTGGTTCAGTGATTTGCAAGATTCTTATTCCAAATTACACCTAGAAGAACATAGCCAAGGTAAAGTACGTCCAAAAACATATTGTCCTATTTAAAATATTTGTGAAGCAAAAATATGATGCATGAAAACAAATGCACTAGTAAAGAGGGTATACAAAACTACATGCAGCAATTTGTGTAACTATATTCTGTCAAATTTGAAAAAAAATGGGCCAAATGTGCAGCTCACAATAAAAGAAATTCAGCAGAATCAAATTAATAATAATCAGAAATAAGTCATGTAGGCTTCCTCATTCTTCCCCCCATTAAAAAAAGAAACAAAACTAGCACAGTTGAAAGATTTTCAGTACAAAAAAGCAGTTTATTTTCTGTTTGCAAAACATTTGAAACTAAACCATCCACTTTCAAGTTGCACAGGTATAGACGTAATACAACAGCTGTGTGTAAAATATACACACACAAAAAGATCTTGTATATGCATGGCCTTAATGATGGTTGAAACTACACAAAGACAAAAATCCAATCTATAAGGAGTTCTTCTTCAATGGATTTGGCACAATAGTCTGAATTGTCATAAACATCCCAATCATAAAAACAGGAATATCAGATTTTAACTAAAAAGAAATCTACTTTTTAACACATTGTGATTTTTTCTGATTATTTTAAATCAAAATGAAAATTGCCACCTCCAGGAAATTATGTATAAAACAATTACTTATTATTTGTTGCACAGAATCAAGATACAATCCTAAAGAATGACTTACTGAATGTCATTCTTTCCTATCATTTGACTGAAACCTATATTGCTCACCACAAACACAACTTATTAACCCGCAAAAGACTTAACCATCTCGCTAGAGTATCGTGTGGAATACATTTGAAGAAATGTAATAATTGTCTTTTGGCAACACCAGACAGCCAGTTTGATCTAGTGATTAAGGCATCAGGCTAGAAAGTGGGAACCATGAATTCAAATCCCACCTTAGCCATGAAAGCCAGCTGGGTGATTTTGAGCTAATCTCTCTCTCGGCTCAACCGAGGGGTGATTGTTGTGGAAAAAATAGGAGAACGAAAGTGTGTTGGATATGTTCATCAACTTAAGTTATTTGTAAAAGGTGGGATTCAAATATACAAATGAATAAAAATACAAATCATGGAAATCCGCTTTGAAGGAAGCCTCTTAACCTTTAAACCTATGCAAACCTTTCAACAATACAATCCACAGAGGAAGTGAAAAAAAGGTGCGGCTTCTCAAGTTTTATCCAAGAAAACATTTTTTTAAATGATTTGCCTTCTGACTTGAAATGAACATCTGCTAGGATATATCAACTAAAGCTCCCAGAATTCCCCAGCCAACATGGAGTTGAATTCATGCATCTTAAAAAATTGCTAAGGCGGATAACATTGAACTAAAGGAACTTTGTACAGCTAGTCCTCATCTTACAACAGTTCATTTAGTGACTGTTCAAAGTTACAATGGCACTGAAAAAAGTGACATGACCATTTTTCACACAACCATTGTAGCATCTCCAGGGTCAAATTTGATGGCTTGGCAATTAGTTCATATTTATGACCATCGAAGTGTCCTGGAGTAATGTGATCTCCTTTTGTAAACTTCTGAAGAGCAAAGTCAATGGGGAATTCAGATTCACTTAACAACCATGCTAGTAACTTAATAAATTCACTGATTCACTTAATCACTGTGACAAGAAAGAATTTAAAATTTTCACTTAACAGATGTTTCACTTAGCAACATAGATTTTGTGCTCAACTGTGGTCATAACTCGAGGTCTACCTGTACATGGATTAATCCATTGCAGTTTCCATGCAAGCTTTATAGTTGTTATAATCTGCTGTAACACCTAATATGTGGTACAAATAGAATAGACAGTCCCTACCACAGCTGATAAGTATAATAAATTTGCCCTTATTATAGCAACTACAGTGAATGGACTCAGTCCTGAATTATATATTTTTAATCCAGACTATTGCATAATGGTCAATATCTGACTTTAGATAAAACCAGAATTTATTACAGTGGATGCAACAACACAGATGACTCCCCCAAAGGTCAAATTTTATGAACCACTGCAATCCCACGTGATAACTGAAAGTGTTAGGCATTGAAGAAAAGAGGAATTAAGTGGCTTTTCCCTTCTTAACTACTTCCTTCTTTCCAAAACCTTCACTAGCAAAGGTTTCCCTTCTACAAAATAACTGAACCCCAAATAAGAGAAGGCCGGGAAAGTCAAGGGGTGGCGTTTTGCAGGGAAAAGCAGCTGTCAAAAAAGTACTAAGATTTGTTTTCCTCTCTCTTTTTTTTTGTTAAAGCATTGCCCCTAAAAGTGTTTTGTAGTTTTAAAAAAGAAGGCATTGGGTAACAGTATGATATATTTTGTTATAGGATGATTTCCTGAGCTCCTTGCCCAAATGAATTGGAGTATGACAATATATATACAATAGCAGAGTTGGAAGGGACCTTTGGGGTCTTCTAGTCTAACTCCCTGCCTAGGCAGGAAGCCCTATACCATTTCAGACAAATGGCTATCCAACATCTTCTTAAAGACTTGCAGTG
>JAPKID020003232.1:0-12534 GCA_026931265.2 Tropidonophis doriae
CTTTGAGCTATCCGGCTACCCGTGATGTCATCAGCTTCACAGGACTCTGTTAATGGGAATATATTTTTACAATTCCTATTCGGCCTCATTGAGAGAGGAGGCATACTGTCAGTGTGTCTCCTCTCTCAATGGGGCCAGAACAGGAATTGTAACAATTCTTTAATATCTGAAAAAGATAATTCTGAATTAGGTTCTACAGATATTGACTTCTAAATTTTTAATTATGATTACAAATTATAATAAAATATAAATGGAGCAGATTCTTAATCGATTTTTTCAGGACTTAAAAAAATAAAACAAAATATATTTGGTTAGAACAGATTTATATAAAGAAAAATATAAAATATTTGATTTATAAACATTTGGATGAAAATGTTCATAATTTTCATAATTTTGCTGTCATAATTTCTTTCCAACCAATTTACTATTATTTTAGATATTTTTCTGCATTTTGAATTTTGTTTATTTTCTCAGTATGACATACTTCTATTTTATTCCACAGATCTTCTACAAAAGTATTTTGTAACAATTTAAATTCCCTAACAGGTTTAAGGCTTTTTAAACTCTTTTGTTTCAAACTCAGTACTACATATGTTAGGTTAACTTGTCTCCACAAGATGGCAGTCTCCAAGCTTTTTCCAATATACTATTAGCAAAGGAGTAGACATACTGCCAAACCTAGGCATTTACAAATCTCTGAAATATTTCATTAAAAATAAAAATAAAGGATTCTTTTGATCAGAGTCAAATTGCTGTTTGCCATTAATTTTTGAAATAGGTCTCTAATATTATATCAAGTCTTCAAGTATTTAATTGCTTTTTTACCATTCAAAATCACAGTTGTCTGTTTTTATTTTTTCTTTGAATGGCCTTGCATGTATTTAAAATAATTTAATATTCAATTATTTTTTATGCCAATGCTTTAGAACAGGGATGTCAAACTCTATTTAATTGCAGGCCGCATCAAGAGTTTGTTTGCCCTCGGGGACCAGGATCAGCCTGGCCTGGTCATTGCAGCTGACTGGGTGGGTATGACTGGCACTGAGGCGGCAAGGGCCGGTCCATCGCTGTCTCTGGGACTGCCCTGCAGGCCAACTCCACAACCTATTGCGGCCACATATTTGACATGCCTACTTTAGAAAGTCTGATTTTCTTGCTTTAAATATTTTTGAATAGTAACATATGTTTTCTATTGCTTTTCTGCATACATTTTTAAAAAATGATAATATTTTAAAGCTTGAACATTTTTTCATAATTGTGAAAGAGGAAAAAGATTATGATATACTGCTTACTGGAATGGCTAAATTCTACTGCAGTCCAACAGAGTTAGCTTTCCATACTCCCGTGAAAAATGAATGTGAGAATTAAATGCCTCAGTCTAAATAATAGTGAAGTTCCAGCATGCAACAGTCATTTTAATGTATGCATATTGATTTTTCAGGGAACTAAAACTAAGTAAAAATGAAAATGTTCATGCAAGACTACTACATTCAGAAAGAATAACCTGTATAGATCTCATACAGATATGTTTCTATTTGATGTTTAGTAATTGGGGAAAAATCCTGGGGGAAAATTTCTTCAGAAGTCTTCAAGGAATGCAGATGTTGAAATTCATTTTCTATAATGACTCTGAATAGTTCTAGTTCTATAATAGGGATATTTTAAAATAATGAATTGCTTTAATTTTGTGGAATTGTCTCATGAGTCCTCCAATTAATAAGGATTTCTGACAACTTCTTAATTCAGCCTTTTTTGATAGGGAATTTTTTTTTGAGATTACTGCAAATAAGTATTTATTAAACTTGTTTGCCACCTGACTCAATGGGTCTGGATGACAATTACAACAAACATAAATGCAATAATATAATAAAATTTATAAAACATAAATGAAGGTAAAAGGAAGCAAGCTTGTTGAAGTGATGGATCTCAATCTCCTTATCAAACACGTAGGTGAAAAGCCAGGTTTTCACAGTTTTTTAAAACAACAGCAAAGTGGAGGCCATCTGGATCTTGGGGGAAACTTTATTCCAGAAAGTAGGTGCAGCTTGCAGAAGGTACGGTTCCAGGGATTGAGAAATGACGTTGTTTAATTGAAAGAATCCAAAGTACGTCAACCCTACAAAATAAAATTAGATGGGTAGATATTGTAGAAAGCATCTTAGCTGCACATTTCTTGCCATGTACGTTAGAGCTTCTCCTGATTTTCTCTTATTTCTCACTACTTCATTCTTCCTGCAGATAATTCTAATTCTGGTTTCAACTGGTTTCAAATAGATACAGTAGCCATTCTCATCCATGATAGTTTGGTATATGTTGTAACTTTAAATGTACTTTAAAGCATTAAATTAGCTTTAGGACTTACAGTATTTTTGCATTGTCCATCTACAAGCATGAAAGGAACTGGATGAGCTGTTTCAATCCAAGTTCTCACCTTACACCTGTTTGTTCAGCAACCATTCAAGGTTGCGATGCCATAGAATGAAGACATTTTAAGACCGATGCTCAAAGTTATGGATGTTGGAGCACCTTTATGGTTACATGATCAAAATTGGGGACTTGGTGGCCCACCTGCACTTAGGATTGCAGGAGCACTGCAACTTATTCCACCTGCCTATCTCTCCCTCCATCTTTGCCATTTTGGTTCCCTGCTGATTTTTGCTGCTTTCTTGTTTCCACTGTTGGCAAGGTCGGCCTGGCCTGGCTACTGGGCCAGATATGACTGGCTTTGCATGCTGAGGAAGAAAAGGTTTAAGGGAACTCAAGCATGTCAAAACACACCTTTGTGCTGGGGAATTAAAAAAAAACCATGAAAGGAACCCTTTCTGCAATGAGCTGGACAGAACTAAGACTGCTCTTGTTTTTTTTTTTCCTTTTTCACAAAGCAAAGCCAAACCCATACAATCCAGGAACATGGTGAAAAGCGGCATTTTGGTAGATTATCTCATTAAGCTGCTTTGTGGTCTTCCCCCCTTTTCTCTCCCCTCCCCTATGTGAAGGCATACCTTGTGAACAGCAGGAACAAGAAGAGATAGTTGAAGGTCAGTTGTGGTGGATGGCAGAGCGGGAGGAGTCTCAGAATGCAGGTTTGTGAGGGTGACTGGGACTGAGACAGGGCAGCTGCAGCTTCCCATAGTGTGGCAAGCTGTGTTGAAGCAATGTGGTCCTGTGACTGCTTGCTGCCCCACAAAAGTTGTCTGGAGGGTGAAATAGCTGGTTGGGAAGACTTGGAAGCAGCCCCTTATTTTACTATGTCTTGAGACTGAGAGGGATGAAGTCCAGAATGGCTTGGATTGGGATGGGTTCTTGGTAATAACTAGCAAAATTTGCTTAAGAGCAAGAGGATTGCTAGGATTATAGTCATTAAGTCAGTGATGGTGAACCTTTTTTGGCTTGTGTGCCAAAAGTGGGGGGAGTGCAGAGGTGGTGGTTGTGCATGGGTGTGCCACGTAAGTGCATGCTTTCCCCCTCTGGTTTGCTCGTAGGGTCATTTTTCGCCCTCCGGAGCTTTCAGGAGCCTTCAGGCCTTAGGAGCCTTCAGGGAAGTCTCTGGAGGGTGAAAAATGGCCTCAAAAGAAGGCAGCTGGACATACGTGCTGGACTGACAGGGCAATGCCCCATGTGTCCTAACAAATGGCTCCACATGCCACTTGTGGCACCTGTGCCATAGGTTCACCATCACAGCACTATGTGATATGGTTATGTGGTCTTTTGTGTTACGGCCGAATTGCTTAGCAACCTAAATATTCCAGTTGTGATTGTAATTTTATGTATAATTGGAATTCTTTTTCTACTGCTTTATTGATCAGCAATAGTTACTCTTCTTCCTGATGTATAAGTCAGAAATAAAAAATATCTAGCCCATAAGCCAAAAATTTCTTACAGATCATTGCTTCAGGTGTTGCTCCATATAATTATTGGAGGACTCTGCATTAAACCAAAGGAGCTTGCTTTTTTAAAAATAATGTGTTATGATCTTTTGTTTCTTTTATCTTATTTTCTTTGTTATCTGTTTTGATATTCAGAAGTTGCAAGGATCTTTGGAGATTGCATATGGGCAGTTTAATGAAGCAGAGAATTCAGAAGTGTTTGAAGAGTTTTTTGAATGGAAGAATGCTAGGTTCGAGAAATTCAGGCAGGTTAGGAATGCTACAGATGCTTCCTTACAAAATCTTGTATTAAGGTTCAGCATCATAATTCAGGTAAAAAAGATATATCATATATTAAAAAGAAGCTTTGTGTTCAAATTTGCAGCTAATCTATATTTATATTGAAAGTCTGAATTTAGAAGTTGTGGTCTAATTCTTTTTAGATTTTTTTGGATCAGACTAGTTTGCAACTTTTCAGCACTGCAACTAATAGTCATCTGGAGAGAGAAATCTTATTAAAAGGCAATAAAATGTAGTAAAATAACCTACTACTTCTTTTTTGCTTTGTGCACTACAGCTGAATCCAAATAAGATAATTATTGCTTTTGCAAGAAATAATACATCAGAAGATCCAAAATGAAATACTTCGTTATATAAAATAGCCATTAATATTTGAAAGGAGAATTGTTGATTTAAAATAAAAAAAATTGTCACAGTGGTCTTTAAGAGAAAATTAGTATCATGACTTAATTTAAAATGACAGCTGGGCTGCATTCATATTTTGTTGGGAGATAATATTCAGCTGTAATTGACAATATGAAATGGAATCAAATTAAATTGATGCAATGAATGAACAGCATTTGATGGGATTTGGTCTAAAGGAAATTGAGATGTTTCAGATCTTGTTCCATTGTCTTGGAACTGTGATGCAAACATACTGCATGCTCAATTGCACAAAGGAAAAAGCAAGATCCAGTTCTGAGAGGCAGATAATGTTTCTTTTAGTGTCTTGCCAATTGAGCTTTAGCTTATCCTTTCTACTATCAGATAGCAATACATTTGGGGAATGTTCTAAGTCCTTTTCTTGCTTAAAAATATAAATATTGCTTAAGGAAGAATGGAATCTAACATTGCAATTTTCTCATTTGCTATTAACTTTTTGAGTAATCTTTCTAGAATTACTTTGCAGATTAATACTACTATAGATAACCACTTTTTGTTTGTGTCCCTTTTCCTGTCAAGTTTTTTGACATAGCATCAGCAATATTAATGAAATCCGAGGATGTAGATTTCAATGTAGATGAAGTTCTTAAGAATGTCGAACATGATATTTCACAAGAATTTGACATGTTTCTAACAGTAAGCTATATTACTATGTTTTTCCTTTCACATAAAACTCTCAAAAGTGCTTTTTTTTTTTCAAAAGGGAACTGGACTGTTTTTTCCTTGCGGAAGAAAAACAAAATGTTTAGTTTCTCAACCAAGAAACTTCATATGATGGGGGAAAGAAGAGTGGATGGAAGATAGATATTGACAGTTGAGAATGGGTGAAAGAGGGAATGAAAGGATAGGTTTGAGTGGATTGTGGTGGGAAGTATATAAAGACACCAATAAAGGAGAATATTTGTAGCTCAGAATTGACATGAGAGATCCTTGATGCTGTCTGAGCTTGCTTGCTTTCTTGCAAATGTTTCTTGCAGTGCTAGTGCTGACGATATATAGTTTGGATAATGAAATGTCTGCAAGAAAACAAGCAAGCTCAGAGAGCACCAAGGATGGAAGGATGATGTATGTGTGTTGGGGGGCGGACACACAAATATAATCCTTCTTCCACCCACCTCACCCAGTCATAACCTATCCTTGCATCCCAGCTATTGTTTGATAATTGTCGAGATTGTGGATGCTCCTCATCTTATTTTCCAAAGTTATCCTCATAGTGTATTGCCATAGCAGTCTGTCACATTATTTATTGCTTCCCAATCATGCAATGAATATTGTATATCATAAGGCACCATACAGGGGTTTTGCAGCGATTCCGTTTTAAATAGGACATAACAGTTGTTGATAATTCTTTTTAAAAAGCTGTGTCTCCTCCTGGATTCATATGGCTATCATCTATAGCTGCAGAATAATCTCAGAAAAAACACATCAAATTTTAGAAGATGCTGACAACTATACATTCTAAATCACCTTTTCATCCTCAAACCTAGATCTCCGGGTAGCTAGAATAGGAGATGTGCTGAATATTGATAGTACCTTTTAAAGTAATAAGATTTTTGGAATACTTTCATTATCTTTATATAGATTAAAAACTTGGTTAAACCACAGGTCTTTTTATGCAAAGCAAGTTGCTGTTAGTTTCTTGAAAAAGATTCCAACTTGCTTCTCCATTTTTCTTCATATTTGCAGAAAGAGGCCAGGAATGTCTTATGTGTATTTAAAAATATGTGCATTTCATCTTTTAATGAAACTTCCCTTCCAAGATATCTTCTACTAAACATTAAATCATGAATTAATTCAGTAGTAAGAATACCGTGTTTGTAATAAAATATTAAAATCATAAAGCTAACCATAGCAGTAAAAATATAGCATAGCATACGAGTTTTTCCTTGGTTAATGACTATTTCTTTGATGACTGAAGTTCCAACAGTGTTAAATTTACAACTGTTCCTCAAAATTAGAGACATTGCAGCCTCCATGCAAACATGCGAACAAAATTTCTCTTTTAGTCTGATTCTGTTACAAAGATGTGAATGCTTGGCATTCATTTATTGAGCGCACTGCACTGTGCTATACTCAGCCTTGTAACCTGCTTGATCAAGAAGTATGGATGAAAGTTGTGTAGAATATTATGTTTCTGTTGTTATTTATATTTGTAAGAGTTCTCTTTATGAATGGTGGTTTTTCTACTTCATCAAACAAAAAAATTGATAACTCATATTTTTACATTTAGAATGCAATTCGTATTTTAAAAGTCAACACATTTTGCAATTTTGTTATTATAGATATTTATTATTGCTCTAATTTCTTTCAGGAGTTAGATGAGAAAGACAAAAAAATCATCTTAAATATGTATAGTGCGGTTATGTGGAAGATCCTTCAAGAACAAGATCTCATAAATAAATTGAATCAAAAATATCTTGAAAGTTGTACGGTCAGTTGTTTAGCTGCTTCTTTGTCATATCCTAGAATATAGAAAGTTGTTAACTGCTTTTTAAAAGACACTTATGCATCTTTTTCAAAAACTTCAGTAGGAAAAAAAAACATTTAATGAGTCGTATAAATCTAATAGTATACCCAGCCTTTTTGTTTGACTTAAAATGTGATCTAAAAATGTTAACACTTATATTGTAATGCAATTTGTGTATAAGGAGTAATATTCCTCAAGTATAGGAGCTTTTATCATTTGAAGAAATCTATTCTCATTAATAGTGTGTTTTCTTTTTCAGTTCAAAAAACAGATTGCAGAGTGGCTAGATATAACTTTTAATACTGATGATTTGTTACTGATAAAGAAGAGAATGAAAAACATGAAGGCTAAACTGAGGTTGAAATTAGGAGAAAGAAACAACTTGGAAGAAGTATGGAAATGCTATTTTGATGTTTTAAGATTATTATTATTATTATTCCTTATTTTCAATAAGAAATGGTGGATGATGACAGAAAATGTTGCTTTCTATCTTTGGAGAAAAGTTATGGACATCATTTATTCAACAAATCCAAATGAAAGCCTAAAGGAATTTATATTAGAACAAAGTTTGAAAGAAACAAAAATTCTTGATTATTGCAATTTGAGAAAGTACACAATTTCTTCATATAATATTGATTATTCAGTTGAAAACAACAGCTATTCCATTTGTCTTGCAGCGGGTTATGATAACTCCAGAATGGATACATTAAACAGTATGTGATTGGAAAACTGTAAAATGTTGATTGTACAGTTAATGTTGAATTGGAATAAAGAGTAAAGAGGAGCATACGGGCATTAAGAAACATGAAGGGAGAAGATGAATAAGAAAAAAAAGTACTTGGAACTATATAAGTACCCAGGGAGAAATTTAGTTAGAGGGAAGTATCACCCTCCAGGATTAATCCAAATGTCTGTTTCATTCAGCATCCAATTTCTTATAATGACTAAGGAGACACATCTGAGAAATCAGTGTCAAGTGACAGTAGCAAAAACTACAGTAGCCCCCCTCCCCCTCACATTGATATATCTTTTCTTGAAACTGTAAGGTGGCCATATCAATTAATATAAGCATTCTCAGTATTTTGGCTTTCAGATTCTTATTTGTATATGCTATCTTGGTGGCCGGAAATAATTTGCAAATTGTATTTAACAACAGCGGCCATCACCTACCATCACATTAGCTAATGCTGCTTGGAGGTTATAAAAGCTAACATATTGAGAACTAATTGAGAAAGTTCCAGATTGTAAATTCAGCAGAATAAGTAAATTCCACAGATATGGAAACTACAAGCTTAGAATTATCAAATATTTACAACGTTCTGACATCTAGAGAGATCACTTTAAAGGAAAAAGGCCTAATTTCAGTTATAGAAACATAAGCATTTTGTGTGTCATAGACATAGAATCATAGGACTGGAAGTGACCTTGGAAGTCTTCTCCAACACCCTGCCCAGAGCAGGAGACCTTATACTATCTGGAACAAATAGAGGTTGTCTTTTCTTGAAAACCTCCAGCGGTGGAGCACCCACAATTTGGGGAGGCAAGCTTTCCATTGATGAATTGTTGTTGTTGTTGTCATGAACTTTCTTTGGGTTGGATCTCTCTTTAACAAGCTTCCACCCATTGTCCTGCTCTCAGGTGTTTGGAGAATAAGTCAACTCTTCTCTTGATTGCCCCTCAAGTACTGGAAGATAACAATCATGTCATCCCTAATTATTCTCTTTGTTAGGCTAGATGCATCTACTTCTCTTAACCATTCATCATACAGTTCAATTTCCAGGCTCCTTATCATCTTTGTTGCTCTTCTGTACACACTGTCTAGGAAATCAGCATCTTTTTTGATGCAGTATTCCTAGTGTGGCCTGACTAGTGCAGTATAGAGTGATGGCACTGTGTCTTGTGATCATGATGATGCAGTTTTGTTAATTTTTGTAAAGCTCTTTCATTGGATAGTGGCTGGTAGTCACATGAATGGGAGGTATTATGGAAGCCATCTAGTTCAATCCTTTCTGAGGGTAAGAAATCATCATTCCATCTAGATAAATGGCTGCCAAACCTTTGTTGAAAAACCTGGTGATGAAGCATCTATAACCCCAAGATAAGGTTTTGCCACTGCTTAATAGCTGTTATTTGTAAACCTCTTAGAAAGTGTAACTGTACCTCAGTATCTAACTCTTAAGTGCTATTGCTAATGTTATTGTTAGGAAATTTTTCCTGATTTGAGTTTGGATCCTCTCTAGTGGGTTCTCTGGAGCTGAGGAGAATAAATCTGTAAACTTCCAGACCTCCAAGCCTTCCCAAACTTGTGCCTTGGGTGCTGCAGGATATTTTAAATTTGGACCTAACTATTTAATAAAGGGGACTTCTAAATATATATTGTGGCCTAATGGCATTGTGATTATTCATGTCCTTGGAGACTCAAAAAGTAAGTCTTTAAAGAAACAGTAAACCAAGAAAAATTAGGGAATCTTTGTTCTACGTCCTTTTCTAAGTCCTCATTGCTATGCTCTGTATTGTCTTCCTTAAATTGTGGCAAACCAAACAGGACAAAATACCTTTAGGTTGAGTCTGACTAGTGCAGCATATAATAGAATTGCTTTGTTTAGATGAATAAAAATGTGTTTTAATCCTTTACAATAGGTGGTTTATGAAAGAGATATCATTAATTGTTATTTGGCCATGAAATTGAATTTATTTTGTTTCTGACAATCACCTTTGTCTCAAGAGTACCTTCAATATGTAAACAAAAAAGAGAACCTGAAAGAAATTGGTATTAACTTGATCAGATGAAAAAGGAGAAGACATATTTGATATGGTGAATAGAAATTAATGTAATTTTAGATACAAGAAGAGGGAATGGGAAGGTGAAGAGGAAGAAAATACGTAGTATACTCAATTTATGGTGGGTATATTACCTGGTAAAAATAAGACTTTAATTTCTTGAAGTAGTAATTTTTAAATTTCTGTAGACCAATAATTACAGCAAATCTGAAATGGCGGAAATAAAAGAAGAAATCAGTGTGCTACAGGATAATATATTTCAAGAAATATATAAGGAACAAGAAGAATATGTAAGTATTCTTAATAAGTATATTAGCATCTTTGAAATAAGTCATTTTCTGGTCCTGGAATTCATTTTAAGTAATATATGATGTAATGCCTATGAAATTAAGACAGATGTCAGAATTCCCTTTTTTCAAGCAAAATTGTGGCCATCTGTGGCCATCTACTAAAGACTAGTAGAGCCAAAGTATACATATTTGTCATATTTATAAATGGGTATGGATATAGATAAAGCTGAAAAATTGTATTTTTGTTCAGGTTCCTCCTAAATACATTTTCAGCTCTTCTGCATTGTTCAGTCTCATTCATGTCTCTCATCTTTCTCTTGGCAATGTCCCATTGATTCTCTATGGGGTTCAGGTCAGGCGAGTTTTTGGGCCAATTAAGCAGAGTAATCCCACGGTTACTGAACCAGGTTTTGGTGCTTTTGGCAGTGTGGGCAAGTGCTAAGTCCTGCTGGAAAATGAAGTTAGCATCCCCATAAAGCTCGTCTGCGGAAGGAAGCATGAAGTGCTCCAAAATCTGGTAGACGGCTGCATTGACCCTGGATTTAATAAAGCACAATGGATCAACACCAGCAGATGACATGGTTCCCCAAATCAAAACAGACTACGGAAACTTCACACTGGACTTCAAGTATCTTTCAGTGTGTGCCTCTCCATTCTTTTTTCATACTCTGAGTCCTTGGTTTCCAAATGAGATGCAAAAGTTGTTCTCATCAGCTAAGAGGACTTTGGACCACTGACCAACAGACCAGGTCTGTTTTTCTTTAGCCCAGGTAAGATGCTTCTGACATTGTTTGTTGTTCAGGAGCGGTTTAACAAGAGGAATACGACATTTGAAGCCCATGTCTAGGATCTGTCTGTGTGGTGGCTCTTGATGCACTGACTCCAGCATCAGTCCACTCCTTGTGAAAGTCCTTAACACTTTTGAATGGCCTTTTCCTGACAATCCTCTTCGGCTGTGGTCATCCCTACACCTTTTTCTTCCACACTTTTCCTTTCCACATAACTTTCTATTAATGTGCTTTGATACAGCACTTTGGGAACATCCAACTTCTTTTGCAATTACCTTTTGAGGCTTTCCCTCCTTATGGAGGTTGTCAATGATGGTTTTCTGCAAAACTGTCAGGTCAGCAGTCTTTCCCCTGATTGTGACTCCTACTGAACCAGACTGAGAGACCATTTAAAGGCTCAGGAATCCTTTGCAGGTGTTATGATTTAATTAGCTAATTAGAGTGGGACACTTTGATCTTAAAATATTGCACCTTTTCACAATATTCTAATTTTCTGAGATTATAGATTTGGGGTTTTCATGAGCTGTAAGGCATAATCATCGTAATTATTGGACAAATCATGGCTTGAATTATCTTGCTTTGCATGTAATGAGTCTATCTCATATATTAGCTTCACCTTGTAAGTTGCATTACTGAAATAAATGAACTTTTGTATGATATTCTAATTTTTTGAGTTTCACCTGTATATCTTATGACAGGTTTCTTATTTATTTACAGAAAATGTATATAGCTGTCCAACTCACTCTCAGTAACTCTGGGCGGTTGATAAGGATAAAACCACAATACAAAAAAAATTCCTTCCTCCCCCCCCAGCAACAACAATCAGATGAACCACTTGATGGGCTCCATATATAACTCTGGGGTCCTCAGTCCTGTTGATAAAACATTGTCAGGGGCTTAAAAAAGAGGGTCAAAATAGGGGCCAAGCTTATCTCTGCAGAGATGATGTATCGATTTCTCAAATAGGTTCGTGAATCTACCTGAAGAACGTAGGTTTTGCTGCAATTAAGGCGTGCTTATTTCGTTTTAGAACTAACACATCATTTCATATTTTTTTTTTAAAAATGACAATACTCCTTATAGCAATCGACTACGGTACAGAAAATTTAGCTTTGTATTTGTATCAATAAAAAAACTGCACAAAGAAATAGACCAGATATAATCTGTGCTGGATTATATGGAAGTGTGGAGTTTTTAACCTCACTAATTTATACTTTTTCCCCCCTGTAATCTTTCAGACCATTCCAGTGTTTCATTTCAGTAATTGCATCAACATCTAAAAAGATGCCTTTGCATTTATACATTTATAATATAATACTTATGTATGCATTTGCATTTACCATATTTTGTGGAGTATAAGATGCATCCTTTTTCCTCCAAAAAGGGGCTGAAAATCTGGATGCGTCTTATATACCAAATACATTTTTATTTATTTTTTTGCCCCGAGGCCCCGCCCCTTCATCAAAATGGCTGTGCATAGCCTTATGGAGGATTTCAGGCAGCTCCTGGGGGCTGGGGAGGGCAGAAATGAGCAAAAAACGGGGCATTTTTTTTGCCCCCCACCCCAGTCCCCAGAAGTACTCTATAAGCCTCTATAAGGCTATGCATGCAATTTTTTG
>JAPKID020003233.1:0-12534 GCA_026931265.2 Tropidonophis doriae
CAGCTGGTCATTTGCATCCTTTTAGAGGGTTGTTGAAGCACTTGGAGGTTTATCTGTGTCCTCAGGGTCACCTGAGTTAGCGCTCCTGGTTCCTGTAGTCTGCAATTTTTTTCTCTGGAAAAAAATATTCCCACTTTCACATGATTCAAAGGGTGTTCATCCCAAATTGTATAGCTAAAAGTCTATGAGAAGTGAAATATCTTCAGAGAAAAAACAAAACAGTCCAGTTGCCTCCTGAAAAAGCACTTTTGGGATAACCATGACCTGGATGACTGAGAATCTCTACAGAATACTAGCTGTGATGATGTAGAGTGATATCATGACACATGTTTTACCCTTTCATATTTGTGTCATAACATTGCACACAAGTACATAAAGAGGAGAATTTTCATTATGACATTACCAGTATAATTTATTTTTTGAATTCATTAGCTGGCCGTCTCGTAGCAAATGATTCTGTGGGTGGCTTGCAGCATGAAACTATTAAAAACCTAACAAACAAGTATTTTTAAAAAGAATAAAAATAGAAATCCCAATCAAGATATAGTTAGAAATTGAGGAAGGAGGGAACAGGATGCATAAGGGAGGCTGCCTTCTAATACATGTTTTGTCATTTGGCTTACATCTCAAATGGCTATCCATTTGTATTCCCTAAATAACTTCTTATTGTAATGGTTATATCGCTATGTTTCAATTACTTCAAAGGCAAACACAGTAATTTACCACAATAATTTATCCTCCCAAAATAACAGCTTTATACAATTTAACATTCTTTTCAAATCATATAAGTGATCAAATTTCAATATGATAGTTTTAAAAGCATAATAGCTTCAAAGAGTAGTTTTTGGCATATACAGTATATTCAAAGCTTCTTTTGTCTCCTTTTGTAACTTTCCCTGTCATTCTTCCAAGAGGAATAGGCTACTACCCTACCACATA
Organism: Tropidonophis doriae; assembly: GCA_026931265.2. Classification (NCBI taxonomy): domain Eukaryota; kingdom Metazoa; phylum Chordata; class Lepidosauria; order Squamata; family Natricidae; genus Tropidonophis; species Tropidonophis doriae. The sequence continues at coordinate 940 of JAPKID020003233.1, forward strand.
TAAAAGCTTTAGAGTTATTATTTACCCACCAAAGAATATCTATAAATGTTCTGCAAATGTCAAAGTGTGTAAAAAGGCTATATATAAAAACATACAAATTCACACATTTATAACATAAGTAGACAAAATGTATCCTCAGAAGAGAATTTCTTCCACTGTGACTTTTGATAGTGTTTCCCTGAAAGCCATTTAACGAAAACACGAATCAATCCATGCCAAACATTAGTTATAGCTGCTACTTCTTTCTCAAATATGTATGTGTATCAAGTGCACACTTTTTCTGCATCAGGAGGCCCTTTTCACAGTAATTCACACCCTACTCACCTATTGTACTACTATTTTATTATAGTACATACTGTAGTGAACATGGGTCTGACCTTGATAAGCATTGGGAAAGTGCTATTTGTTCAGAACACAGTGGTACAGGCAGTTATGGGTGCCTCACAATGCATCCAGTGCACTGCAGCCCAACTTCCATTGCTGCTTGAATGGCAGTAAACAATTCAAAGTGCAGGTTATCCCTGATACAAGCTTACATGATAGGGATATTGTATTTGTAGGACTGTCTGTTTCCAATTGTTTCAGTTTGTCTTGCCAGATGCAGCAACGATGGTGTATTCTGGATCCCTTCTATCAAGCAATATCCATCTTGTGATACTCTGGATCATGCCTTCTCTGTGTCAGCACCTGCCCTTTGGGGCAGCATCCCAGCAGGGATCTGGGTGAGTCTAAACCTTTTCGGTTTTTCAAAATACATTAAAGTTGAGTTGAGTTGTTCCCTCAGGCATTTGAACCAGGATGTTAAGTTCAGTTCTTCCGGCCAAATTGTTTGGTTTCTTTACTGATTATGAATGTGGAATGGCCTTTTTTTGTGTGGGGGTATTGGGGGGTGAGGACTGATGACATGTATTACACTAACAGTTTTCAATTGCTTAGTTGAAGAAATCGTGCTGAGCTACCTTTTCGTTTTCATCTCCTTCAACTCAAAATGTAGTACATTTATGAAAAGGTTAAGAAACATTTCATAGGGCTACTTACTTTATATGCAACACAGAAAATGGTTCAGCATTTGTTATTATGTGTTTTTTTTAAATGAAAAAAGAGTTATCTTGCTTTAATATCTTCAGCATCAGAGGAGAGTGAAGAAGGAAAGGCAACTGCTATTTTTTTTCTGAAGAACTTTATATAATTGCCACATCTGCCAAATTAATGGCATCAGACTTTCTGATTGGGTCATCACCAGGAGATGATTCACCCATTCCTGGGTGCAGGAATAGATGAGCTTATTGTCTTCCCACTGCGAGTCCATTCATTGCAAATGCACAGAATACCTGTGTTTTCCAGTTATGATTAAAAACTATTGTTTTCTGATCTGAGCCCTCCAATCCTAAACCGATTGTCTCCAGCACTTTGTTCCATTCCAATAGCAGCCCCAGCTCTGATTGGCTGCAGACATGACCTTCTTCCTCTCCAGGGGGTTCTAAGCTGTTAAGTTCTTGTGTGATCAGCAGGTGCTACTTTTTTATAACCTTGTCATTGACTCAACATTGATGTGTTAAATCAATAAACCATCCTCAATCCTTTAAGTATATACACTAACCAACCTTTACATCTCCCTGGGGGTGCCATTTTGGTTTCTACCTAGCCTGGTTAAAGAATGCTTAATTTCCACAAAATTGCCAACAGTGTTGCAAAAACCTTCTTTTTTAAGCAAGCAATTTTTAAGGTGCAATGTAGGGACATCACTACTTCGTTTTTGTAAAGCTGAACTATTAATTCTTCATTGGTCCAGAGTTTATTATTACCACAATAGAGCAATGATGGTACCATAAAGGATTTTTTTTAAAAAAAATGGACTTGCATTAGTGACAGAAAAACTAATTGGGAAGGAGATATGAAGGCATCCATTTGGGAAAACAAAGAAAAGACAGGTAGGCTAGTGAGGAGAGACCCTCCTGAAGAAGGAAATATTTTCTCCTGAAGGGAAAAAAATGGGCAAATATTCATGGACCAGTCAGCACAAGTGAGACTTGCCTCTCCCTCATTGATGGAAAAACAGGAAACAGGAAAACAACCAGGTTTTTCAGTAGCTGTAGTCTGGATTGTGTATCAACCAGGCCTTTTACCCGCCCACTGGAATTTAGATTGAAATTTCTGAAAGTGATTTGAGAAACAAGTGACACCAGCGGTGTCAAACTCAATTTCATTGAGGGCTGCATCAGGGTTGTGTTTGACCTCAGGGGTCTGGGTGGGTGTGGCTGAGGTGGGCATGGCCAGGTTGGGCATGGCCACCTCAACATCATTCATGTGCTAAGACAAGATTTTCCTCAGATTCCCTCTCTTTATAATCTCCCTCCCTCCCTTCTTTCCTTCCTTCCTTCCTTTCTTTTCTTCTTTTTCTTTCACTTTTTGTCATTGGCTGTCATCAGCTGTCACAGTCAAAAATGCAGTCCGGGAGGCTGCCCACAGCTCTCTTTTCACTGGCAGAGGCACCTTGGGCTGTTTTCAACAGCCCTGCGGGCCTGATCCAGCTCACAGGCATTGAGTTTGAAACTCCTGCCCTAGACAATTATTTGAATTACCTTTTTAAATCTAATTTCTGTGTTTCTCAATCTCAGCAACCTTAAAATGTATGAACCTCAACTCCCAGAATTCCCCAGCTACTTGTTGAGGTTGAAAAACACTGATGAAATTGAACTTTTTTTTATAATTTAGGGTAACTTGGAATCTTCATGCATTTTTATGCATCAGGGGCGAAGTCACATGCAAAGCACATATCAATATTTTTTTAAAAATAAGATATGTTTAATAATGGCTAATTATTTTGATGTTACATAGTTACACAACAAGATAAATTCAGCTTGACAAGATGCAATGAGAGAAGGACTTCTTTTCCCTATTAACAGACCTTAAAAGAGTAGCATTGTCATAGCAAAGCTAACCTACAATAAATGTAGCCAACTTCAAGCATCTTTTCCAGGAATTCCAATGTATTCTTTCTGCAATAATTTCCTCTTAGATCAAACACTTCAGAAAGGAACCTTCAGTTCAAACCCAACATTCTAGTCAGTTTAAACAGAGTCCTGAAGAAACAAATTGATCAATCAGAGAGACTGAATGGAGCAGATGAACACTGTCTGCCATGATAAGCAGAGAACAAAAAGTCAAGGAGGGCTGAACTGTTGGCAGAAAGAAAAGCTGGCTAGGCTTGGACTTTCAGGGAAGAATAGGATGATGGTTGGTGAGCCATAATGAATTAGACAGCTTTGGCTGCTGAAGGCCTGCCTGTTCCATAATGAGCTGGAAGAAGATTGTTTATTCCCGAGTGGCCAGAAGATCACGGAAGAAATCTGTAGAATCAGAACACCATGGGAGAAGGAAAGTCAGCTGATATGGAATACACATTCAATGACATAACATTTAGCCAGATTGAGAAATTGCCAACTAAGTGTAATTCATGTTCCTTGCTTAGCTCTTAAGAGGCAATGGGGTATAGAAATAACATACACACAGAGAGAGACTTAAACTATGGCAAAGACATAGTTAGGAACAACAATATATGTGCAAGAAATCACTGCTGAATCCCTGTCCTTTTATGGCTGGTGCAGATAAGGATGCATAGGAAATGTTTGTTTCACTGTCATATCTGCATAGCTCCCAATGAAACTAAGAAGTCTGGCTATCTCTGATGTTACAAATAAAAACAAAAAACCCCCATGGGGGTGTTTATATACTATAGGTATATAGTGGTGTCTGATCATTTTCTGAGAATCATGGGGTTTAGGCACACTCTTTTCTGGCATTTTACTGAGAATGACTATGACAAACTTCAAGGGTCTTACAATTTGAAATAGATACAGAGAATGAACGTAGAAGATGGGACAAATAGAAGGGTGAAGAAGAAAAATATGAATAATTCATTTATCTGATCATGTACTTATTCACCTGTTCATTCATTTTACAGTACATTTTAGCCCATTTGTCACTGAAAGCAATCCCAATGATGGAACTACAATAACATGTAGGGCGTCGGAGATGGTCCTGAAAACTGAACTTTGTGGAACGACTTGAATCAGAGAAGTGGCCACCCTGAGATATTTTGGGAGGCAGTTCCAAGCACAAAATAAAAGTGAGGAAAAAAATGACTGAAGTCAAGTCAGGGAGCAGAGGAAGATGGACTCGCTGGATAAACAAAGATCACTGAAAGAGATTGGCTAGGACAGAAGTACAATGATTTATAGTACTTTCATCGAATTTCAATTATGTCAAAAGAACAGTAAGTTTCATGAACTACAGTTCATTTCAACAGTAGTTGGTAAAGGTTACAAAGAGATGGTACATCACTAGCAGGGAAATGTCTAATGCCTGGAGAGCTTTAAGGGTAAGAGCACAATCAATATCTGGTAACTTATTAGTAGATTAATGGGACTACAGGTTGGATATAGTCCCCCTGCTTTCATTAATGGGCAGTGCCTTGAATCTTGAACGAGGACATAGTCATATATAATAATATAGTCAGAGCAAGGACATAGTCATATACAGTCATAGCTCTAATATTTCCAATAAATGAGAAAGACCCAAAAGGGAATCCTTATTCAAACTAACTGCTTTAAACTAAACTTGTTTAAATTTATTGCTTGAGCTCATCAAAATCAGTTGAAAACTGTGGGGAATGAGATGGTTTTCATATTTAAGAGAGTTGGAAGTGGTCCCATATTCAATCAAACAATTGTTTAGCACTCTCTCCTAAAATGAAGGTAAAGGATCCAATTTTGGGGCAATTGAAAGTGATAGAAAAGCATGGAGGGTGCAAAGCAGATGCCCTAGCAAGATGTGATATTATCAGCCTGTCTTCAGCTGGTTCGGATCAGTTCGAGCAAACCAGTTGTGGTGACCCGGCACTATGCCATTCTATTTAGCCACATTTTCTAAGCTGTGTGCATGGATACAAGCCACATGGGCAAGCAAAGCCCATGCATAAAAGGCTATGCACATGTGTAGAAAGCATGTACAAGAGCAAAGCAATCATGTGCACATACATGCTCACATTTTTGGTGCGTGGCAAACCAGTGGTAAAATTATGTGAAACTCACCTCTGACCACCTGTTTGCTATTTCACTTCAAAGGAGTAAATTTTGTCACAGGCATTTTGAAGAGCTAAGACATGCAGCCACTGATGCTTAGAAGCAACAGAACCCTTCACAAGTTGACTTGAGAGGGATGCACCACTTGGAACTTCTTCCAAGCAAACATTCCTTAAAGCTTTATCCTCTCCTATAATGCATGAATTGTGGAATTTGTTGGGATTTCCTGGTACAATGTGCATATGATCCTGGTCACTATGTAAGCAAACTTGTTAGATCAGGTGTATGGGTCCTGCTGCCCTTACTGTGATCCTACCTCTTCTATCCAATGCAAATGAGAGGCCCTCTCTGAGGGAAATGGACAGTTCAGAACTGTGAAAAATAAATAAATACATGAAAAATATTCCCAGGTAAAGATTTCATGAAATGCCATAGATCTTTCCTCTTTCATGATCACCCTATAGTTTTTTATTTTAAAAGTTTTAAATATTTTACATTTCAAAACTAAGCCCAGTTATAAAATTAACCCAATACAACATAGTGCAAATTTCAGTTCTTTTAACCACATATTTTCCCATTTGTATATTATAGCCAGATTTTAACTCAGTTTATCATATATTCTCTCACTTGTTTTTTAAAAATTTAATAAAAGTTCATACATTTTAGCAACTGAATGTTAAGCATTTATACACAATTCTATTTTAAGATCAGTACTATGGTGTTCAATATAATAAATTATTTTGTCTACTTTAAATCTTTATGATAACTAAGGAAACTATGTCAATTATATCCTTCTGTCATCAATTCTTCTCTTGGTTTTATTTGGTATTCCGCTTGATAAATGCTAAAACTTCACAATAAATTAGCTATTTGTGTTTGCCAGTTGTTTCTCATCTATAAAACACAATATGAGAGTCACAAATGAATTTTCAGATGCAACCTGAGTTTATGTTTGTTCCGTATGCTCACTATGTCTTAATGATTTTTTTTTTACTTTCAGGTTATACCTTTCTAACTCTAAAAGTCTTCTATTCGCCACTCATTCATCCAAATCAAACAGGAAGCTGCAAAATACAGTTTTAAATTGGGTTAACCCAATCCTCCTCTTTTTGCATCTTGTTACATCTTTAATTCATGTTTTTTTTTTCCTCCTGCCACACAAATTTTTCAGGCTCTTCCAAAATAAACACCAACTCATCTGCAAAAGCCCTTAACTTAGAGGTTCTTTTTAAAGACTACTTCTCACATTCTTCTCATCTTGTTTATACTAATTATTCCAAGAACTAAAATAAACAAGAGAGAAGATTGAGGGTATCCTTGTCTTGTTTCATTTTGTATCTCACAAGGCTTTGCTAAATGTCCATTAACAATTACTTGGTATTTTTGTATGGTATAAATTGATCTTACCCATTTTATGGTTTTCTCCAAAGTTCATATCTTCCAAAACTTTGAACAAGAAACACCAGTTTAAATTGTCAAAGGCCTTCTCTGTTTCTAAGAAAATCACTGTGGCTTGTTTTTCAATATGTTGGTTTAAATATTACAAAATGTCAATCACATTTATAAAATTGTCCTTCAATTGTCTTTTAAGTTAAAAAAAATCTACATTTATCTTCAGGAATGATTTCTTCAAAATTATTTTAGCCTATAGGCAAAAATCATTGTAAATAATTTGTATTCATTACTCAATAATGGTATTGGCCAATAGTTTCTTGTTAAAGTCGAATCTTGTCCCTCTTTAAGTATTAATGCTATGTTGATCTCCTTCCAAGATCCTTTCTAGCAATGATCTTCCCTGTAAAATAGAATTTATCATATTTTGTAAAGGTTAGAAAAGTTCATCCTCAAAACATTTATAATGAGAATAATAAGAACCACTTAATCCAATGGGTCCAGGTACTTTTCTTGATTTAATTCTCTTTATAGCTTTCTAGTTTCCCAAATTTACCAGCTTTATAGCCTCCCAAATTTTCCTTATTGTTATAGATCTATTCATAATCTATTTCTGTTCCTCTGTAATCTATGGAAAATTTTGTTTCTATAGATAGTCATCTGTTTTCACTTTCTTTTCTTAATTTATATGCCAACAATTTCACTGGGTTGTTTGCTAACCTAAAGTTCATTTTTAATTTTATTTTCTTTTATTGCTAATGTAAATAACTAGTTGATATATCTATCATCTCTCTTTCTCTCTCCCTCCATTCTTAAATCAGAATTATTTTCAAAAAAATTTTTTTATTTCTTTTTACAATCCTCTGCTATTGCTTCCTTTTCTAGCAACATTTTATTTAGTCTACATGTAAATGAAGTGTATTTCCTTTTAAAATCAAAACTGTAGGATTTTGATCCAAAAGTCTTTGGTAGTGTTGCTACTATATAGACCTTAATAACCAAATTCTTTGAAATTCAAATCATATCCATTCTTGAAAAGGATTTACCGTATGTATTAAATTGCTCCTTTTCTGTCTCCATATATTAACCACCCCTAAATTGTAATTTACCTTGAGTAATTTTAATATTTTTAGACGTTTTATGCAGTTGTGAGGTGATCACTCCATTTCAATGTCTCTCAAATCAAAATTGCAAAAGAAGAACCCCTTACTTTATCATAAATTCTTTATAGAACTGTACTTTATCTAATTTGGGGCATAAATCATTATTCTCAGAGTCTTGCAAACAAATTAACTTCTATCCCAACACATCTACCATGCTTATCAGTTAGTGCAAGTTCTGGTTATAGTTGTGATCTTATATACAAAAGAATTCTACCTTAGTTCCTGATTCTTCACTCATTTTTTTATAAATCAAATATTTTATGCCTTTTTAAAGCCTGCATTTATTATAAGCAAATTATATCTTTTTTAGAAATATTTTTTTTAAAAAAATGTTAAAAAAACATGGGTTGAAAATGGGATAATCTTAGCCTAGATCCAAATTTACTTCTTTCCCTGTTACTGGACCTGACTAGCAACCATTCTTGGAAAAGAAAAATGGAGGACATAGCCCTCTATGTTTTACCATCTTGTTCTCAAAGCAGGCACTGCATAAAACTTAATTAAGATAAAAATAAAAAGTTTCTTAAAATTTTAGGTGTAGTAACAGAATGAGAAAAATACTCAACAAATACAGTAGAAGAGTCAGGTTTGGGACAAGGGCAATCTGGAACAAACTTCTTCTGTTTCTAATAAGGATATGTTCCCCAAAGTATGAACTGAGGAAATAAAATAAATTGTCATCAGGGAGACATTTTCATTAATCAGAGTAGATATTTTATAGACCAGGGGTCTCCAACCTTTGCAACTTTAAGTCTGAAGGGCTTCAGCTCCCAGAGCTCCCAGCTCTCCAGCAAAGCTGGCCGGAGAATTCTGGGAGCTGAAGTCATTCAGAATTAAAGTTGCAAAGGTTGGAGACCCCTGTTATAGATCACAGAATTAAAGAAGGTGAAAAGAATATTAGACTTTAACAAAGGATACTTTTTCTTGCCTTAAACCAACCATACAGTTAAATCACAAAATAAGACTGGAGAACATCAGCATACTGGTATGATGTAATAGAGATTTCTCCAGAGTTATTAACTCAATAAAATAGATTTATAAACATCCATATAAATGAAGCAGGGAGAAAAATTATCAATATCATCCTCATAGTTGTGAGCAATCGGTGTTTCCAATAGAAAAATTACATAATGAGGTGGCATCTGTTGCCATGCAGCATTTCAGATCTGCTCTCATGAGGTATTCTTAGGCAAAGGTCAGCCCAAATTCACTGTCTCACCCAGCATTATCCAGAATTCATTTTGCCAACAATTAATTTCAAGGGTGCTTATGAAAATTCATACTCTGATATCATAGAATCATTGAAGTGTTCAGTGCTTTTTTTTTGCTAGTATAGCTGATGAAATATAGGAATATTAGAGCATTTGGACTAACTTGGTGGTTTCTGGAAAGATGCAACAGTCAATGATTGCTTAGACTTGAAAGTTAATACCTTTCTATGTTTTGTTACTTAAAGTTGTCAGTGCATGTTTGCAGTAGACAGTTGATCAAAAGAACAAACTTCATAGAGATGGTGAGATTCTCCACTCTTTCTCCCTCATAACTCAGAACTGATTATCGGTTTCTTTCAAGTCCTCAATGCATTTTTCCAAGCCACAAAATAAGTTCATCTTTCACTTTCCAAACCCTTAACTTCCCAATCTGCCCCAATTTCCCTCCTTTCCCTTACTCACTTTTTAAATCATAAGGATATGGGCAAAACTTTAAAAGAGAGATTTACCATCTTCCTCTCCTTCTTTTTGACATACTAATTACTATGTTGACAGAGAAGAATTAGGCCAATATTGCCTTAATAATTATGTACTGAACTGACAGCATGAATTACTTTGGGACATTTATTAGTCAAAATTACCTCACTGGAATATGTGTGAATGTAAGTTGCAGGGTAGAAGGTTAATCATGTATGCAGTTCCTGGGAGGTGGAGCAAAACATAAATTACTTGCATAGGTTAATAAGTTCTCTGACTATTATTATTATTAGCATATGGCATTTTTCATTAGCCAGAAGATCACAATGCTATTGCAGAGTAGTAGTTTGGCTGTCAATTTACTAACCGTTTTGTGGGACACACTCACATGCTTCCCAAGGTGTACTACAGGAGGGTGGCTTTTTGAAGCTTTGCATCAAAAAGAAAGACAAGTGACTCTTCCTGCATCATCATCCAAGGCCCTCACCCTTCCCCAGAGACCCCTCACAAATGGACATTACAACTGGGAAGGGTCAGAACTGGCAGGAATCTGACTGCATTCATGGAGCACTATCACTCTGAAGCGGTACCTACCATATTTTTTGGAATATAAGATGCTCCAAAGTATCAGATGCACCTAGCTTTCTGCCTCTGCCTCCCAGCAATTTGCCTCCTTGCAGCAAACAGAAAACAGTACAGATTATATACACTTTTTGTGATGTCACATTTCAGACTATGCATGTACTGATGCTATTAAAATTGATGCGGCTTTTTGGAAGTATACATTATTCTCTGCTATTTAAAAGAAGATACAATAGCACTGGGCCTCTTCAGATCAAGCATTTCTTTTAAAAAGAGTCATTTTGTTAAGTCATTTGCCTCCCAGCATTTTGTTAAGTTGTCTAGAACAATAATTAAGCAGTCTTTAAAAAATAAGTCTACCAATTTGAACATTCTATAGGCATTTATAATTATTGACTTACCTCCTTGCAGCAAACAGCCAGTTTCAGTTTAGCCTGATAAGCACAAAAAAACCCTGCCTCTGCCTCCCAGCAATTTGCCTCCTTGCATCAAACTGCCCATTTCACTTTCAATTCCAGTTTCAGCACGGGCCTCGATGGATCAGCTGTTTCAGGCTGTAGGAATTGCTGTAGCCTATTGCCGCTTCTGCAAGCCCCATTTTCCCTGTTTGCTGCAAGAAAGTAAATTGCTGGGAGGCAGAGGTCAAAAGCTGGGGATTGGAGGGTGGGCAGGGCTACATTCAGTGTATAAAATGCACCCAAATTTTCACCCTCTTTTAGTAGGGGAGTGCATTTTATACTCTGAAAAATATGGTATTGATTTACTTGCGTAGAACATCTTTTCAAACTGTTAAGTGGAAAGAAACTGAGGTGAGTGGTGGGAGCTCACCCTGCCACACAGTGCTAGGACTTGAATTGCTGAAGCATAGATAATCTCCAGTGTTATTAAGCCACTGAGCCACTCCACTTCTTAATCCCATCTATGAGGAAATAACTGACGAACATCTGTTTTGATACTCAAAATGTTACTTTTATTATTATGTTATTATTTATTTATTTGTCTGTTTGTTTATATGTGTATTATTTTTATTACTTTGCAATTGTTGCTATAGTGAAGATATACATATGTTGTACAGCACATGGAAATTGAAATGGATTTCTTAATTTTCAAAGAAGTTACGTTTGTCATTTCATACCTATTTCCTGTCCAGTTTACTTTCTAAATGTATATAGATCAGGCTCCATGCAAAAGACGTGGGTAACTACATAAATTCAATCAATGTTACTCATTATATTTTCAATGTTGCGATATGAGAACTGGAAAATTGTCTACAATAAAAATTGTGAATGTCAGAGTCATCAGAGATCTTCTTAGGGGATTGCCTATAACTAACTTCCTTATCCACTGATTTAGGCCAGTAATCTTAAGCCTCCATCTGGAGGAGTGGAGATTTGTAGGGCAAGTTGGTTAATAAACATAAATATCAATCTTCAGATCTGTGCAATATCATATACTAGAAAGGTTGTATAGGTCTGGAAAGGGATTTTTGATAAGATAACTTCACCACAGATTTTTCCATAAGCATTTGTATAGAATTATTTTGTATTTTTTTTAATTCAAAAAGTTTTATTGATTTTACAATTTTTTCTTGGGAAAAGGGTAAATAAAGTATACAAGAAATATTTTGAAGGCATCCATATCAGGGGTGCAGGCCGCACCAAGGCTTCATACAAAAATTAATAATTC
>JAPKID020003234.1:0-12534 GCA_026931265.2 Tropidonophis doriae
CTAAGTAAGTCCTAATATGGGCTCTCACTAGTGTTCGGTCGGATTCGGATCAGGAGGATCTCCACCTACTCTCTAGGCGTCTCTTGCGGCGTTTCATCTCCCTCAGCCCATTGGTAAACCATGGAGCCTGGATGATTTGACGCCGCTTGAGAGGCTGCAAGGGCATGACTTGGTACAAGGCCCCAGCGGCCACACTATCCCATGCGGCCACCAAGTCCTCAGTCGAGTCGCGGGACAGGGGCACAGGTATCGGGCCAAGCTCCCTCTGGAACCTTTCGGGATCCATCTGGGTATAAAAGGCACCCAGATTTCAGCCTTTTTTTTTGAGGGAAAAAGGTGCATCTTATACTCCAAAAAATATGGTATGCTTTTTCTGCAACAGCCCCTGCCCTATGGAACATGCTTCTGCTGAAGTTTGGTAGGTCTCTACCCTCTTAGCCTTCTGAAAAGCACCATAGACCTGGCTTTCCCCCCAAGTACTGGGGCAGGAGAGGTAAATGCATGTTGGAAGTTCAACTTGGCAGCCAGGTTTTTATTTCTAATGCTTGTGGTTTTAATCATTTTAATGTGGTTTTTATGCTGTTTTAATTCTTTACTGGGAGATACTCCGATTTTGGTATAAAATGGGGAGGGTTATATGAATGTTTTAAATAAATAAAATATAACTTACTGTCCACCAAATCTTGTAAGTAGGAGCATATTCCACTGCTGTCTCACACATTTCCTGCACTTCTTCCTTAAGCCCTCTTTTTGAAAACAGCTTGAGATAATGACACCAGATTTCAGAATTGTCTTTGTTATTTTCTAGTGCTCGGGCCAAAACATTTAAAGCTGAATCCAAACATTCAGCAGATGATCTTTGTAAAAACAAATGGGAAACAAGAAAATGCTTTAACAATGTGTAGAGAGGCAGCTATGTTTTGGTATGTTATTGAAAAAACTGTAATACCTTAAATTAACAGATTTAGCATTACATAAACTTTCTTGCATTGCAGCATTTGCAACTAAGATTTGCTGCCAGCTAATGTTCTTAAGAGTATTTGCTAGTTATTTTCAGGAAAAAATTAAGTCTTCTCATGAAAGACTTCTCAATTATCATCCTTTTAGACAGGTATTTCCTATTTTATCCAAATAATTTTTTTTAAAGCAAAATAAATATTTTATTTCCATATAACCTTTGAAACCACTGAATTGTGTAATTCATTGTTATAACAAACAAGCCTTCCTACTACAAAGCACTGAAAATAAACAGACTTTATCTTAGAATATACCAATGTTTTATTACCCTTCCACAGGATTTATAACATAGCAATACAGCAAATGGTTTTTCAATTGCTTTTAAACAATAGCTGGCTGTCGTTTGAGCAAGGGCACAAAAGACTGACAAGCCATTAAGGGAGCATAGGTGAGAAGATACTGAGCAAAAGTGCAACTGACTGATCTGCACAGTAAGAATTACCTACCCTTCATTTTGATTCAGGTACTTATAAGCAAGTTTGAGCCAAAGCTGAACATTAGAAGGATTCTCAAGTACACTTGCTTCCAAGTTTGAAATGTCATCAGTCTCGTTGGTAAAATACCTCACATCATCTGGAGTCACAATAGCATCCAAAGCAGGAACACTTATTTTGTTTTCTATTGGAGGAGCTAGAAATAAAAGTAATATTTTTTTTCTCATGACTATCATAATATCTAGGATTGAAATTATTCCTAATTTTAACTACAGGTAGTCCTTGATTTACAACAGTTCATTTAGCGCAGTATTTCTCATGGGGAATTCTGGGAGTTGGAAGTCCAGACATCTTCAAGTTGACAAGGTTAGTGATTTAGTGACTGTTCAAAATTACAATGCCACTGAAAAAAAAATGACTTATGACTGTTGCAGCATCCCCATGGTGACATGATCAAAATTCAGATGCTTGGCCATCGATTTGTATTTATGACGGTTGCAATGTCCTTTGGTCCTGTGATCAGCTTTTGTGACCTTTTGACAAGCAAAGTCAATGTGGAAGCCAGATTCCCTTAACAACCAGCTTATTAACTTAGCAGCTGCAATGATTCACTTCACAAATGTGGCAAAAAAGGTTGTAAAGTGGGGTAAAACTCACTTAACAAATGTATCACTTAGCAACATAAATTTTGGACTCAATTGTAGTCATAAATCAAGAACTACCTCTATTTCAGCAAGGTAAGCTGGCATGAGCAGCTGGCCTGCCTTCTAAGTTACAATGAGCTGCAAAGAAGAGGCACATTTAAGTTCCATAGTAAAAAAAAAAAACCCTGAAAAATGTGTTTTCCCAGTTTTACTTTGAAAATGAAAGAGTCAAAGAGAACTAACTCTTGGAAACAATAGTTTTAGTCTGTTTTACTAAAAATCTGACTAAATCTGACTGTTTTGTTTTTCTGAGGATGTTAACAATTGTTGAATAGCCGTCATTAATACAAGGATTCTGCTAGAACTGAGACAAAAGAATCTGAGTAATTATGTATCCTCTGCATCAAGTTAGAATCAGCAATCTCTAGTTAACACTCAGTTTTGATTTCCCAAGTTGCTTCTTATATTAACATTCATATAGGATTATGAGACAAATTTAAGCATAAACCAAAAAAAGTATGTGAAGCATAAATGATTTTATAAATGATTTTTGGAATGCTGTTTTCTGTTGTTACCATATTTAATGGGGCCAGAAGATAGTTCCTCTTCATTGCTACTATCACTGTCTGGTGTTTTTTTCAAGTACTTTACCCTCCATTTCCTTTCTTCTTTCCAGGTTGTAAATGGAGGGGCTGTTAATGAAAAGAGAAAGAAGAAAGTTTTGAAAAACAGTGAGTTCTTTAAAAGAAACTCATCAAGCAAATGCAAAATGCATCTTAAAACACTTAACCATTGATATTGTTAAAAGTTACTTACTATGGCCCTTGCTTTCATTGATATTGCTAACTAAGAGAACAGCAATCTGATCCATTGCCATGCGATCTTTATTTACCCCGAATAGCTTTTCTATGTATTTTTCTGAAACAAGATGACAATATTGAAGATTTACACTACAATCAAAAATTTTACAAGAGTACATTCTCACACCTAGGAAGAAATCCACAAAAGAAAATTGGTGAAAGTTATTACAATGAAAATACAAACGTAATTTTGATAAACTTAATCTTTAACACAGTGAGTCACATTACTAAATAACAGCTTACATAAAACTAATACTGTGTAACAGAAGATTGCTTTATATTTTCTTATTATCTTATTACAAAGTAAACTGGAAGCATTAGAAAGCAACTTGTTTTTTATAAGTAAAGCAAAAAATTTAACAAGTAACATTACAGAATTGAAAATCTTTATTGATATACTAATATGCACATACCTGTTGCGGTATTTATCTCCTCATCAGTACTTTTATCTGAACAGCCTATCAAACCTAAATTGTATGAAATAACATCCTCAAATAGCTGTCTCCTGCTAAGAGTGCAGTCTTTCATGTGTTGCCTAAAAGTAAATAATATACTTTTTACAAAATGTAAGAAGAAAAATTGTGAACACAGGATCACAATAGGTGAACATTTTAATAAACACGTGAAACTATTTTAGCTATCAGAAGTTGAGAACAATTTGTTATATAACAATGCCTTTTTCTCAAAAAGGACATTTTTAATGCTCCTTTGTAATACTCAGCTATACTAATCTATTGTGAAGGATTCAACATTAAAAATTACATTTTGATAGTATTTTTTACAACCAGATGGATTTTATTTTGACAATCCAGCTGTATGGACTACCTTAATAAGCCAAAAATAAATCCAGTGAACAAAATGGACTTCAACACATGAAACATGAATTCTGTAATAAAATGAGCACAAATGATTCCCAATATGCTCCATCACAACCCAAATGTGACTTTTAATATCATTTAGTAAAAATATAGAATAGGTAATCCTTGACGTACAATCATTCATTTAGTGACCATTCTGAGTTATTACAGCACTGAAAAAAGTGACGTGCAACCATTCTTTGCACTTACAACCATTACAGCATCCCCATGGCCATGTGATCAAAGTTCAGGTGCTTGGCAACTGGCATATATTTATGGTTGCAGTGCCCTGGGGTCATGTGATTGCTATTTTTGACATTCATAGCCAGTTTCAAACAAGCAAAATCAATGAGCAGAAGCCAGATCACTTAATGACCTCATGGTTCACTTAATAACTGCAATGATTTGCTTAACAAGCATGGCAAAAATGCTATAAAACTAGACATGACTCACTTAACAACCAGGTTGATCAGCAACAGAAATTCTGGTATCTGTCGTGGTGGTAAGTCAAGTACTACCTGTATAATCTTTCTGTCTGTAAGACTTCTTATGCCTCCATCAATTTTCTATAAAAGGTATTCATATTCATGTATTAGCTATCCCGGCCACGCGTTGCTGTGGCCCAGTCTGGTTAAACCTACCTACCTACTATATTGCTCCCTCTCTCTCTCTATCTCTCTACCTACCTATCTACCTACCTACCTACTGTATTTCTCCCTCTCTCTCTCTCTCCCTGTACCTACCTACCTACCTACCTGATTGGTGCAGTAGTTTCTGAGATTACCAGTTTTGAACAAACTCATAGTTACATTTTTATTTATAAAGAAGATGAACCTGAGAGTCATTTCTACAGAACTTGTTAGTGTTTAAAGCCCGGAGAGTTGTATTGTGGATGAATTTGAAATCTTGGTTGCTTCTCTTATTCTCTGTATAAATCATATCCTATTGATTGATTACATTTATATGCTATCCTTCTCACCATCAATCAACTCTAGGCAGCTTACATTAATGTTAAAAGCTGTAATATAAAAATAAAAATATTACTATTAAATTTAGCTAAGGAAAGCGCAATATACAGCAGGATGAAGGGAGAATCTTCTCTTAATCCATTTAATACCTCCAATATGAAATGCCCTGATTAGGACCCCAGTATACGAGTGATGTAGATAGATAGATAGATAGATAGATAGATAGATAGATAGATAGATAGATAGATAGATAGATAGATAACTTTTAAGTAGGAATGTACATTCTTCAAGTTAATTTTACAGGCACAAACGGAAAACAAGCACGATTTTTTTAAGAATATAACACCATATTTAATGATTCTTAAAATTGCTCATGCTGTTTTTGCTCAAACAGTCTGACAATAACAAATTCATTTTAACTCTACAGGCAATAATCTGCAATCACTTAATTTAAGATACAAAATAACTCACCATTGGCACTCGTCGTCATTGCATGTGCCTGTTAAATCAAAACGGCAAAAACACTGTTTGGGTTCAATCTTATTGCTGTAGGATACTGAGCTGAGGTAAAGTTTTTCTTTTGTTCTAAAATAAGGACTAAACCTAAAAAACATAAGTAAAATCAAATACTTGTCATCAAGCAAATAATTTTTTAAAGCAAAGTACTAAGTTGCATTCAAATCAAAGACAACTATAATCATAGTAAGATACCCAAAATATCATTTGTTATTCAGTCCAAAAGGAAGATCAATTTTTCTTATGCTCAGAACCTGTTAACAATAGATTAGCTAGGATTACAACTATTATCAAAATTGATACTCAGTAATGTTTTTATCCAAATGGTATAATCCAATGTTGTCACTGGAGATATTTTTTTAAAGTCTAAGTTCCCCCAAAAAGCAAGGATGCAGAGAAATTTTAGTACATTTATATGAAGAGAGAGATTACTACATTTAGAATTATATGAAAAATGAACAGAAAAAGCATGTGACTATGTGGGAATGGATGAAAATAGAAACAGAGTAAGGTCAGAATAAGTGTATGGGATATTTAGATAAGTGTATTACAGTGCTTACTTTTGTCTAACTCAAGACAGCCATCTACCTTTAAAAAAAATACAGAGCAAATATATTCCCTCTGTTTAAAATATGTCCATCTCCCACTGATTTTAGAATAGAGACCATTTAAAAGGAATTCAGCATCTCTGTATGTCTCAACTTTTGAAGGTGCTTTTGGGCACCAATTCTTATAAACCTTATTTCTACCTTCAGAATAGTAAGTATTTAAAATAAACACAAGTAATCCTTCACTGACCATCAATTGCTAAGGTATCATTTGAAGTTACATCAGATGCTCCTCAATAGGATACCAAATTGCAACAGCTGGCCTCACCACAATCAGATAACTATATTTTGCACATTTGGAAACTGTCCCAATTTTACAATTGTTTGCAGCACCCTGCAGTCAAATGACCATGATTTACTTTTCCTGCCCCCCAAAAAACAGTATTTAGTTCCATTCTGGGTCTCAGTAAAACCTCCCAATAGCTAACAACAAGTTTGCTTACTGACCATAGCATTCATTTTATAATCATAGCATTTGCTTTATGACTGCTGCATTTGCTTTCCAACCGCAATAGCACTTAGACTTACATACTGCGTTACGGTGCTTCACAGCCCTTTCTAAATGGTTTTAAAGAATCAGCATATTGCCCCCCAAAATTTGGGTCCACATTTTACCCACCTTGGACGGCTGAGTCAACCTTGAGCCTGGTGAGATTTAAATTGCCAAATTGCAATTCTAACCACTGCACCACCATGGCTCAGAGAGTTGTTCACATGATGAGCCACTTTTATGACAGTAATTCATAGGCTCCATTGCAGCTATAAGAGGAGGCCTACCTGTTATTTTTCTCTCTAGTCCTTCCCCAGTCCTTGCACTAGCAGTGCAGTTGTGTTACATTTTTCCAGTATAACCCAATTGCTTCTAAGACAACATATATTTACACCTACTTTGACAATAGGACATTTTCTGATTACGTTAGACATTCCCATGTATGTTCTAAAACCACCCTATTACAATATCCATTGGTGGCAAACAACTTTAACAACTCCATGTTCATACCTGTAAGATTTAAAAACAAGAAGAGGACTATGATATGGTCCAAATGGGTATGGCTTTCCTTCTGTTTGTTTATTTGAAGCTGTGAATTGGTCTATATCCACTGTTATTTCCTAGGAAAGAGTATATGTGTGTATATGTTGAAACACTATATGAAGATTCACACCATAGTAATTAAAAAGGTAATGCATTGGAACTAAGATTAGAATCTTCCTACTTTTTCAAGAACAATAGTAATCAAGTAAAACAAGCTATTGAATACGAGCCTAACTCCTATTCTAAGCATTTTTAACTATAAGTTGAAGTCATCAATTTTGTATTATTTAATTATATAACTTACTTGACCACTAGCATTTTCTTCAATAGAAATAATGAATGGTGCATTTTTTTCCAAGACTTCTTTCAAACCATCAGCTTTTACATAAAGATTTTTTAGTTCATCGATATTCAGTCCCAAAAAAAGCTCTGGTTGTTCTAATGTCTTTTTAGAAAGTTTGCTTGCAGCTTCTTGCTTGGGAGTGTCCACATGTTTAAAATTAGGTTTAGTAAAAGAATTTGATTCTCTGAAAGACCTTCTTCGTTCTCTACTACAACTGGATGAAATTTCATCATCAAAACAATTCTCTTCAATATCCAAACTCAATTTGTCTTGTGTAAGATCATGAAGGGAAGGCTGAGGTAGTGCAAATTCAGATTCTTCTTCTACAGAAGGGACAATAGTTAGCCGATCCTTACTCTGGTATGCATGGGCCTCTTTCAGTTGCTGAATTTTCAGGGCATACTCATGTTGCAATTGTTGCAGCCTTTTTTTCTCCTGTGCAATCAACTCTGCAGAATGCTTCTTTGGACTTGATGAAGGTGATTTCTCAAGTTTCAATGTTTTGTTTGGCTGCAAAGAAACAGAGATCTCTTTCTCATGAACTCAATTATGGGCAAGATAAATTAGAAACACAATATTTGACTAACTTCATCATTATTTTTTAGGGAGAATTTATATGTTCAGTTGAAAAGTGCAACATTTTGGCATATTTACAGAAGTTCAACTGAACCATTCTACAATAAGTATATTTACAATGATCCACAGTTTTACTGATTACAAGTGCTCATTTGGCCTATCACATACTGCCTCTTCACCCCAGTCATATGAAAAAGATTTTATAGTTAGCTTGAGCCTGTCAGGTTTTCAGAACATGTACCAAATGGCTAGCAAGCATAGACCTAAGTCTGTTTCTTTCATTATGCTATGAAGATGTTAAGAGGGAAGATAAAAAAGAAGAAAAAGAAGCATTTTGCTTATTGCAAATCTCCAACAGTTATTGACTTACTACTTCCTTTCTTTTTCTTTTGATCTATCTGGGCAGGAACAGCAGACAAATACTTTTTAGGCTCCGCTATCTGCTGTATTCTGAGCATCGGAGAGCTCTGTTCCTGCTAATTATTGAGCTGTATTAAGTCTGAAATATGCTTTGATATTAGATGCAACCCCTCAGTTGCCTCAGTCCTAAGGATAGCAGTAGCCAAGTGTATTTTTAAGGCATATTATAGAGATAGACAACAAGCTTATTTTGCACAGACTGAAAAATAAGCTCAAAACCTCCTTAAAAATTAAAGAAAAGTTGAGGAGTTCACAGGGTCACACTTGCCAGTATTCAAATTGCAATATTCCTTTCAGTTTTTCACTTACATCTAAAATTTATGTTTTATATTTGTAAATTCATTTTCATTCATGTTTCATCTTGTTTTCTGACTTTAGGCTAAAACAGTAACTATTTCAGAACAATAGTTGTTAAATTTGAACAACAAACTTACTCCAAAATGGCTGTGTTCAAGTTTTCGTTTTCCGATTTCTTTGCTAGCCAGGGCTTTGGCTCGAGCAAGTTCTTCTCCATATTTTAATGCCAATGCTTTCTTAACTGTTACTCGTTGCTGTACTCTGTGAATCTGAACCATTTAAATGTTCTTCAATAAATTTTATATTCCAACCAAAATTTTTAAATTAAATTTTAAAGACTCTTAAACACATCTGATAAGATAAGCAACTATTTAAAATACTACTACATGGCATTTTTACATACTTACTTGTTCTTGAAGTTTTTTTAAAAATATCTTATTAGCATTTAGTACTTTTTCCGTTGCTTGCAGCTGCTCATTAAGTTTAGCAATTTTGCTTTCAGCAAGACGAACAGATTCTTTCTTCTTTGCCTCTTGCTGTAGAAGATGTTTTAATACAGACTCATCCTTCATCAAGAGAAGTCTAAAGAGAACAGATACATTCTATATAAAAGCTCTATATTATCAGAACCACCATCAAAAGCAGTTGAATACCACATATTTCATGATTTTGGTACATTTTCTTTCAATTAGCAGACTATGTTTAACAACAGAATAATATTATAAAACAATAAATTAAGGCGCGAAATCTTTGAAAACTATAAAGAAATGGCACACTGATATATTGCAATCCAAATAGTGGTTTTATTTATTTAAATTTAATGGCCATTCAACTTCAGAATCAACATTGTAGTCTAAAATTTGTATCTAACTTAGCAAAAGTTGATTGTGAAAAGATATACAACACTAAACTTTACATGCATTTATTATATATGTATCACAATCCCCATCAAATGAATTAGTGCTATTTTAGGGGAGAAAGGGAGTATTACTAAAAATATTATTTTTAATGTCTATAAATAAACTCCAACACAAAATATATAATACAAAAAATAAATGTGGAGCATAATGAAACTAACTTTATAATATTCTATTTAGCAGGAAATTGTGTTATAGAAAAGAACTCAAATGTGTTTACATAATTCCTCAGCTTTTCAACACTTAAGCTATATCAATAAATTAATAATACAGATCATAAAATGTCAAACATATTTAGTATCAAACAGTACTTAAAGTGAAATCCAAAATTTGGTGAACAGCACATTTATGTATGAAACTGATGCATGAAAATGTGTTGCCATTTTTAAAATTAAAATTATTATAACAATACAAATAGATCACCAAGTTCACTTTCAACAGTTATTCTGTTATAAAGCAGCTGTTGGAAGTTGGAATATTCAGTTTCTCATAAATTGTTTAGTCACATATTTTCTAATTTAAAAATAACAAAACACACAGACAGTGCATTGATAGTAACTATATAAACAAACTTATTTCCAAAAGTTGCAGTAAACTTAACTCCTTTCTCATTAGAGAGATATACTAGGTTAGCAGTAACACGTGCACATTGGTGCTGATCGCTGCCTTGGTGCGTTGTGTTTTTGCCCTCCACACGTCGTGTTTTTGGCCTCCATGCATCGCATTTTTGACCGGTTCCAGGCAGCAGGGATTAGCCAAAAATGCAACGCAGAGGCCAAAAACAGGGCATGCAGAAGGTGAAAACATAACATGCAGAGGCGGCAATGTGCTGTGGCAATTCTGGCAGCCTAGAATGGGTCTAAAACAGAGTGCGCAGAGACCGAAAACGTGATGTACCAAGGGCAAAAATGCGATGTGAGGAGAAGGCAATGGGCTCTGGTGATCCCTGCAGTCTGGAACAGCTGATTCCACTGGAACAGTGGTATTCTGGGAGGCTGATCCAACCGCCAATCAGCTGTTTGTGCTAAATCAGGCTGCAATAACGTGCTGAAGCTGACCATGCTGTTTGCTGTATGGTGCAAGGATGTTAGCCAGATGAATACCGATGGATGCTGGTGGGCAGAGGCAGAATTTTTTTTCTAGTTTTTCTCCCCAAAAAAGGTAAGTGTGTCTTATAGTCTGGAGCATCTTATACTCCGAAAAATACAGTATCTGTCAAGGATAGATGATGGACATTATAGAGCCAATTTGACTACTGGTTAAGGCATCAGGGTAGAAAGTGGAACGGTGAGTAAAGTGCAAATCCTTCCTTAGCCATGAAAGCCAGCTGGGTGACTTTGGGCCAGTCACTCTCTCTTAGCTCAACTCACCTCACAGGGGTGGGGAAAGTAGCAGGAGGAAGGTATGTTGGATAGATTCAATGTCTTATTTGTAAAAAGACAGGATACAAACAAATAGTGTAATAACCAGCAAAACATAAAAGATTAACCCTTTTCTCCCATAAAACCACAATCCATAGAGATGATCACAGGGAAAAGACTTACTTGTGCTTTTTGAGTTTTGCTTCTGCATCTGTAACTTGCTTCGTTACCATGGCTATCCTACCAACTCCATCAATTTCAACATCAGAGTTTACAGGAGATGAACTTGTCTTCAAAGGTTCAGCTATTATCAAGCGTTGCTTCTCCCGACTAAAAAGATTTGAAAACCATTTTTTAAATGTTTCAAATTACAGAACTTCAGAAATCAGAAAAAAAAATCAGAGAAAATAGAACAATCTCTGAGAAATAAGCTAAACCCCATTAGCAGAACTTAAACTAAGCTAAAATGACAAAACGAATCTACTCAAAAAAGGGCAATAATTCAAAGATTACTTTAAACACTAATTTATTTTTTATTTGTTACAGAATTTATTTATTTATTAAACTTGTATGCTACCCATCTCACTAGAGGCAACTCTATGTAGCTTACAGACATACATTATCATACAGTATATACCTGGCAATCTCTTCTTTTAGAAGTCTATACTCTATTTTTTTCTCTTCTGGTAAAGCCTCAGGAGTTCTCACAGGATTATTTTCTTTTTCTGACTTTAAAGGTGTTTTGGGTTTTGATGCCTGCAATAAAAAGACCCAAGAAAGGAACCTAAATACAGTATTAGAAGTTCGGAAGAAAAGTTAATTTGAATTCATTTTTAAATGGCATAGTTTTTCAGGTCTAAATACAGTTTTTCCCTTCAGCCATACTTCCTAGGAATTCTAGTAGTTATACTTCCAACATATATGTTTGTGAATATGGATTTAGAAGACTAGAGGACAGCAAGGTAGCACTAACTCTGAGGAAGGGCCCAATAATATTTCAGGGCTCCATTCCAAAAGTACGTTGTGAAAAACTTTGATTGCTTCATTTTCTCCTACCATGTCAAATCGTTTCCAGCATATGCCATTCTAAACAATGGTCCAATTCCAAAACTGTCTGTTTCAAACAGATAATTGCCAGAACATCTCAGAGATCTTTAAGTATGTAAGATACAATTCTGCAAATTGCTCCGAATATGGCATGAACCAGAAGGAAACTGAAAGTTCTATTTCCTATCAAGGAATTTTCATATTCCCAGTGAAGAATCATAAAAACCAGGCAACTACCATAATCTACAACACAGAACCATGAAAGCAAATAGTAAAATAGAAAAAAATATAAGTACATGAAAAGGGTCAATTCTGGCTTTTAAAATATTTTTTCGAACTTAATACTTTTCAGAAAGCAGTACCAGAACTTCACAGTGACTTTTCCCCAGAAGATTCTGAAATTGCTTGCTGTACTTATAGGTTCAGAGGAAGAGCTATTTTACAATACTTATTTTAATAAAGAATATCCTATAATGAAAGATGCACAGAGGAAGAAATGCATGGCATACATGGCAGCACTCATCCATTTACCTCCACAGTTCTTCTAGCTTCTTTGATCAGCAAAAGAACTCAGTTTTGCAAGAAACTGCAACTTTTGATCGAGAGGTCACATTTCAACAAGAAACACATATTGTA
>JAPKID020003235.1:0-12533 GCA_026931265.2 Tropidonophis doriae
TATCTCCACCCTTATTGAGAAAGAGCGTTGGTACTTACCTGATACGCCTCTTCTAATAAGGGGGGAGATAGCATCCGTCCCGTCCCTGTTGTTCTCGATCAGACCTTGCTGTTCTGTATCCATATGTTATTTGGCTCTAAGGGAGTTGGTTTTCTACCGTGAGTCTGTGTTATTTTTCTTCGTCGTAAACTGGGTATGGGAGCTCCTTGAGGGGGTTATATACCCAGCTAATTATTTATTTATTTATGACTCAGTCCAATCAGAGTGTGGATAGGTTGAACCCATACATGGATGCTATCTCCCCCCTTATTAGAAGAGGCGTATCAGGTAAGTACCAACGCTCTTTCCATTCCAATTTTTTTCCCAAGATGGGAAATTACAACCAGGAGAAATACTAGCAAGAATATTCAACAGCATCAACAAAAGAAAATACCAACAAGCATGTGCATGTCAAGCTTGGGCAATGTTTAGAATAACAATAATTCTGACAAATGATCAATGAGATTGATTATTCCAGGAAAGATCTCTGTAGCACAACTAGTACAAACTTAATAATTAAATGTTATGAAAGAATTAAATTAAATTAAAAGGTTTCAAACTAACACATGTTAAGAAATATCTACATCTACAGTACTGTACCTTTAGAAATCATTCAGTGTTTCATGTTAATGTAATACATCATAAGAAAATGCAAAAAAAGTTTTATTTCAATGTTTTAATGCATCATAAGGACATCAAAAAGAAGGACAGATGCTAGAAGAGATTCATGCTGGAGGAAACAATAATTTAGGATTGGATAGGAGAAACGCACACAAAAAATCCCTCAGTCTAATCAATATTATGCAGAGCAAAATTCAATAGAATGTCATTGCATCAACCAAAGCACAGACGAAGCTTACACAAGTCCTGAACAGATGACCACAATTAAGTCCAGCATTTTCATTGCTAAGCAAGGCAATTGCTAAGTGAGTTTTGCCCCATTTTACCACCTTTTTTTTGCCACAGTTGTTAAGTAAATCACTGCAGTTGTTAAAGTGAATTAGGACATTGTTTAGCTAAGCTAGCTTCCCCCATTGACTTTGCTTGTTAGAAGCCAGCTGGGGAGGTTACAATTGGTGGTCATATCCTCAGAGACTGTGCAACACAAATGTCATAAATATATGCCAGTTGTAAAGTGCCCAAATTTTGATTATGTGATGCTGCAATGGTCCTAAGTGTGAAAAAATAGGTTACTTTTTCAAGTCAAATCAAGTAACTTTTATTGTCATTTCAGCAATGTACAGTACAGTACACAGTGGAATGAAATGACGTTTCCCCAGGACTAAGGTACTACATAAAAAAGAAAAAGAGCAGGGCACAGAACTACATACAGCTCTAAATCTAAGAATTTAGAGTGTTGAGGAGTGATGGCTTGTGGAAAGAAACTGTTACACAATCTGTTTGTGGGGGCCCGAATGCTTCTGTACCTTTTTCCAGATGGCAGGAGACTAAAGAGCGTGTATGAGAGGTGTGTGTGGTCAGTCACAATGTTTCTGGCTTTACGAATGCAGCGTGCAGTGTATACGTCCATGACAGAGGGAAGAACAACCCCGATGATCTTCTCTGCCGTCCTCACTGTTCGCTGTAGGGTCTTGCGATCCAAAATGTGCAATTTTCAGCTGCTCAGGATGCTCTCGATGGTCCCTCTTTAGAAAATTGTAAGGATGGGTGGTGGAAGCTGTGCCTTCCTCAGTTTCCTAAGACAGTAGATACGCTGCTGAGCTTCCTGTTATAGAACCGGTGTTGAGGGACCAGGTGAGAGTCTCCGCCAGATAAACACCAAGAAATTTGGTGCTCTCCACATTCTCCATTACTGAAAACATTCTATACAACACACACATACACATGTGTGTATGTAAGCTTATAAATAAAGAGCAAGTTTCCTATTTAGCAGGTTACATGTAATGTGTCCCAATGTATTTGATTTCACTCAAGCTGAACAGGAGTGCATCTACACTTCTGCATGACTTCAAATATCCATAGGCATAAATACAGACAAACAAAATTTCCTTAAAGCAAATTTCTGCTTCTCTACTTCCATGGGTAAACCAAGTCAAGCTGATACAGGCTGAAGTAAAATTTTGGAACTACAACAGCAATTTTGCTTCTAAAAAGGGTTTTCCACTTTCCGGATCAATCAGTGCTCGAAACTGCTCATGTAATCATCTCCTGATTAGATGAGCAATTTCTAGCCCTGATTGATCCAGATTTGCAAAGCAAATGAAGTGCAATAAGATCCAGACAATTCCGCCTGCAGCATCAAACTGAAAGCGAGCAAAGCATTTTTAAAGTAATAAGAATGCAACTTGTATATCAAACAGAATGTCTTTTGGCTTTAAAAATCTCTTAGTCTAAATTTGTCACTAGACAAAGATTATTGTTGTTCCAAATTACGAAACAAATAATAATCCATACAAGAGAAAGAAAAAAACATTCACCCGACATTTAGCGAGAGCTAGGTAAATTAGCAGGCAGCTAAAATAGGATACAGTACATTACAGTAATTCAGATAGTTCTCACTTAGCAACAACTTTGGGGCCTGGCAACATGGTCATTAAGTGAAGCAGTTGTTAAGCAAAATCATGACTGTGTTAACAATCTTACGTCACCTTTTCTTTGCTTTTTTAGGTCTGATTGTTTCAATCCAAAACACTGTGCACTTAAAACATAAGCATCCCAAGTAGTAAAAGGTTATTTGGAGTGCAAAGGGAACTATTAGAGTCATTTCAGTAGTGTCTCAAGCTGGGGAAAAACTTTCATTTTATTGCCCTGAAACATTTGGCAGTTTTCCAAAAATAATCAAAACAGCCTATTTTACATTGGACACTGGTCACTGGCTGACTATATTAAGTTTGTTCTGTTCATTAGAAACAAAGGTTTTGCACACTCGATCACAATTTTGTGAGATCTTCAGAATTCTTCTGGAAGCAGGATAAGAAACAAATGTAAAACAGGAAAAGTCACAAATGCTCTAATGGTCAAACTGGGAGAACCCATTGTTCAGAATCCAGGTGTGCCTCTAACTCTTTTCTGAATCCTCAAGAACTCTGCAAAATCAGCAGAAAGGTGGAAATTGGCCAGGTGAATTCCTGCCAGAATCAGAAAGAGGTTTTATAGCCTTGAAACAGCAGGAACCTCCCTCCAGAGATAACAGCAAGGAGATAAGGGGGCAAATAGAATAGAACAGAACAGAATGACAGAGTTGGAAGGGACCTTGGAGGTCTTCTAGTCCGATCTCCTGCTTAGGCAGGAAACCTTACACCACTTCAGGCAAATGGCTATCCAACATCTTCTTAGAAATTTCCAGTGTTGGGGCATTCACAATTTCTGGAGTCAAATTGTTTCACTGATTAATTGTTCTAACTGCCAGGAAATTTCCCCTGAGTTCTAAGTTGCTTCTCTGATGGAAGCAGAAATATACCATCACTTTGTAAGATTTGTATGTGCATCCTGGTATCACAGGTACATATGAAAGGGCAGGAGCTTGTCTCATGACAATACAGTGTGTCCTTTTGTTCCCATTTTGATGAAAACCTTCTGTGCACTGCCCAAATAGCCCCCAAATCAAGAACTTCCAAATTACTTCTACCTACTTGTGGGACATCACGGTATCACCAATGTCTCCCTCAGTCCCTCTCCAAAAGCTTAAAAACCTACATAAAGCCCCCACCCCCAAACATTTTCCCAGGCTTTTATGAATGTCTTTAGATGACCTGTGCCAAAAGACACACATTAATGACTCTGAGACGCTGAAATGGTTTAAGTCTGCACCTACCACTGTCTCAAAAACTTTGATTATAAAAAGGAAAAAAGACCCTCAATGGAAATTCTCTCCCCTTCTGAAATCCAAATGCCGCTTAGAATTGAATCAATCCGCTTTCAACTATATCCATCCAAAAAATAAGATGTGTTTTGCAGACTATTGAACTAGTATAATCACTATTTATAGTGAACGTTGGTTTTCACCAGAACATGAGTATATTCTATAGCAGATCCAAAGATTAATGGATCAATTCATTAGAGCTGATTTTTATGTTTCTGAGCATGTGTTTGCTCTTGGGTTTCTATAACTGAGTTAATTCTACTTGCCTGTAAAGAAACTCAAAGTTGATTGAGTAGGCTCATTATATAGAATATATTAGGAATCTCCAAAATCCACTTAACTGGTACTCCACTGCTTCAGTGCTATTTTTCTTTCTCTATTGAACTTTTTCCATGGATTTTGTTTTTCTCTGACTTCAAGGTAGAGATGAAAGCCCTAAAGATGAACTAGTTTCTAAATAAAGATGGGCTGAGCATACAAAATGACAAAGATAAAACACTACTGCATTTCTTATACCTCATTAAAAAGCTTGGCTGACTTTATGTTCGGTACATAGAATTTTTGCAAGCTATCACTTGGCTTAATTGTTTTTATATAATTTAAGTTTGCTATGTTTTAAACTTATTAATTAATTCTTAGTCATCCATCAACATAAAGCTCTATATATTCTTAAATGGACCACAATTTTATACCTGTGTTCAGCTCTTACTCTTTTTAAAGTCATATTTGTTTCAGTTTGTTTCATTAATAGCTTGCATTTTCTTTAACTCATGCGGGCTTAGCACTTCTCTCATTATGTAGCATTTTCTACAAATGTTTCTGTAATATATTCATTTTGGGGCACACATTTCTTGCAAACAACTCCCCTATAACATAGTACATTCTTGTGTGCACACTTTTCTAATATATTCTTTTCTTTACACATTAAAAAAAAATCCTGCTCGTTCCAGAAATAATAGACTTCAAAGAATAACTGCATACTGCTTTGCATTCAAATTTATAAAATGCAAATAAGATATCACCACATTAAAACGGAAACTTCACATATTTCTCCTTTCTCCTTACTTTGGTAGATCTTGCCCTTTAGGCACTGATTTATGAGGCAGGATGAACGTTGTCTTAATAAATAAATCTTAATAAAGATGTAATCGTCCACAAACAGACTGCATTTTTAAAATATGATCTTTTCTGAATATCTGAATGGGCTCTATTGCATTTTATAAATAGGAAAAGATGCATGATCACAGCTGTCACTTCTGATATTAAAGGGCACAGGGTCTTTCCTTTTTTTCACAAAGGTGGTTAAAAATGTTAATTAGAAAGAAATTCTGGCAAGGAGTCCGAACCATTCCTCAAGGTTGACAGTCATAAGTATAGAAGGTAGCTGTATGGAACACCTACTGTGCTGTCCAATTGAAAATAATATAAAGAAGATTGCAGTGTTAGCTCATCCATAATATGTAGTTATTCAAACTTGGTCTGAACATATCCAAACAGGCCCTACTCTCCCTTCCTTCAAGCAAGCTGCAGGTGATTTAAATTAGGTAGTACTCTGGACCACAGGTGACAAACTTGCAGCGTCATGTTGCCGTTACGTGACGTATCGTGACATTTTCCCTTTCTCTGGAGTGTGTGTGGCCTGCATGTGACGCGTCCGCCCCATGGGCCACCAGTTTGACACTGCTGCGTCTGGACTATCACATCACAGTTGTTATAAAACATAACCACCTTTGAGTCAAGATAATTGGTCTGTCTTGCCCAATAATATTTATGTTAAATGGGATTTAACACTGTTCAGATTTGCATTGTAATCACAGAAAACTGAAGATGGAATAAGGAAAGTGTGAATGCAATTAAGCCTTCTCAAGAAGAGATTATGCAGCCATCTCATCTGAACTCAGAGATTAAGAAGTTGCCCTCCTTTAAGATTACTTATTTCTTTAAAAGGAGTTCATGACCATATCTTTATTTGATATAAAAATGATTAAAGAGCATAAAACTAAAGCCACACGTGGAATCTGGATCAGGTATCAAATATTCCAAGATAAATGAATACAAATATTACTAGGCGTACTAACATATTTATTCTGAACATTGCTAAAGGAAATACTACATTATTTCCTTGTTTACACTGCATTTAACTTGAAGAATATTCCAAAAACACTTTCATGATGTTCTGCAATTTATATTTAACAGGTGTTCAGAGGCAATTCTTCCAAGAGAGAGCGATTTAATATTTGTAAGGAAATCATAATACAATCAAGACTCATGTGCATTCCAAATAGGTGCTGCTTCCCTTCTTGAACAAAATTAATAATCATATTGTTCAAAATAATAATTTTCGCTAAAATATTGCAGTTGCTAAAAACAAATACCACAAAGGAATAAATGGAAGGATGTGGAAACTGCTGGTTTAACAGAGATAACCAATGAGGTGTTGAAATAGGTTCTTGGTTTTTCCTCAATGTGATTTGTAAAGCTATTAACCACTCATAGTGCTCATGAATTTATTATACTCTCTGCAACATTCTCTGGCAATTTGTCTTTTGATGCATTTTTTTAAAAAAGTAGGAAGTTGGGTTGTAATCTGACAGAATCACAAAGCGTATTCTAGATGAAAGACTAAGCGATGTAAGTGGGGAACACACAGCAACCGTAGGATTCGGAAAAACGGTGTTCTGGGAATGCAGCTGTAAAACCACGCCAGGAAACTGAATCCACAACAGTCCACTTGAATACAATAGCAAAAGCACTGAGTAGGAAAAGGATAACACCCGCTATAAAAACAGACAAATGGTGCGAAGATTGGAAAAAGTGCAAAGCAGGAGCAATTAAAATGATGTAGAGTCTACGGTATTTACTGTGTGAAGAAAGGACCTGCTTGAGCTGAGAGCAAAACTGGAGTAGGAAAGCCATGATAGAGGAAATATACCCATGACTCGGGTGACTGAGAATCTCCATAGACTTAGCTACGCACTTTGGGATGAACACCCTTCAAATGGTGTGGAAGTATAATGGATTTCCAGAACAATTGCAGACTACAGGAACCATTAGCACTTTTCAGGTGCCCCTGAGGACACAGATAAATCTTCAAGTGCCTCAACAACCCTCTAAAATGATGCAAATGACCAGCTGTCTGCAAGGAATATAAATACTTCCATTCCCCACCATCCTGTCAGAGCTAAAGAAGCTCCTTGGATAAGAAGCAAAAGTCTTCAAAGAAAAAAACAAGAAAGTCCAGTTGCCTTCTGAAAAAGCATCTTTGGGGCAACCATGACCTGGAAAATCTCACAGTCAGGGTTCCTACAGATGCCCTAATTAAATGATGAGCATCAAGCCAAGCTTCAAAAGAAATCCAGTTATTTATTAGAAGCATTAGAACATGTCAGCATGTTCCCAAGTGAAGGCAGCTCTGACCCCTTGTAATTTACGGCCCCAATTATGACCCTATTTGCCTCCTCCCCTTTCCTAAGGCAACTTGAGTTGAAACACAGACTTTTAGTTTCCCCATTAACTTTGCTTGTCAGAAGGTCACAAAAGATGATCACATAATCCAATAATACTACAATCATCACAAATACATGCCCATTGCACATGGCCATAGGGACGCTGCAATGGTCATAAGTGTGAAAAACAGTCATAGTTCCTTTTTTCCATTGTAACTTCAAACAGTCACTAAACAAACTTATTGTAACTCAAAGACTACCTACACACAGGGAGACTCAACTTACATTACAGGACTGTAATGTCTAAGTTGAGCCTCCCTGTGTTTTACAACACTTTCCTCCCTTGGAGGAGGGTGTGAGAATATTATAATTGACTAATTAAACAGGGGCCAAATAAGATGGCCTTTTTCTGCCTGTCACATCCATGGATTTAAATTTGCAGTGGAAATTAGGGAGGATGGGTTTCCTGATACACAATGGGATACTTCCCATTGTGCATCAAGGCACTTCCCATTGTGTATCAGGATACTTCCCAACCCAGTCAACCACTGGACCAATGAGTGAGATCTCCTGATTAGCTCTCGCAGCAGGACATTGCTGTTGCTTCTCCTCCAATAAATTATGCAAAACCCCACTAAATGCCATCCATAATTCCTGTTCATTTTTCCCTCTTCACATAGTTAAAGATAAAGGTTCCCCTCGCACATATGTGCTAATTATTCCCAGCTGTAGGGGGCAGTGCTCATCTCCGTTTCAAAACCGAAGGGCCAGCACTGTCCAAAGACATCTCAGTGATCATGTAGCTGGCATGACTAAACACCAAAGGCACTCGAAATGCTATTACCTTCCCAACAAAGGTGGTTCCTATATTTTCTACTTGCAATTTTTGCCTGCTTTTGAACTGCTAGGTTGGCAGAAGCTGGGACAAGTAACAAGAGCTCACTCCATTACATGGCACTAGGGATTCGAACCAGTAAACTTCCAACCCTTTCTGGTAGACAAGCTCAACATCTTGGGCAATGAGCCACCGCATCCCTTCACATACCTACACCTACATCAGCCACATATCTGTAAATCTGACAATCTGTACAAAAGGAGAGCAGCCAAACTTAGTTGTTATTGAAGGAACATAGGAATTTTCTCAACAATTCATTGGTGGCTTTGGAGTAAAAAAAAATCATATGTGCAATTCAAGGTGTAATAAAACATGCCCTGAGGAAATTAAAACATGGATAGAGGGCTGTAGTCTGTAGATATAATGGATGAAATAGCATAGTAGTCATAGTAGAACCGTGGTTAAAATGCTGTATTGCAAGCTAGTGCTGCCCATTGCCGGGAGTTTGATTCTCACTGGCTCAAGATTGATTCAACCCTCCATCTGAGGTCAGTAAAATGAGGATCCAAATTGTTGACGTCAATATGCTGACTTCATAAAACAGCTGGGGAGAGGGCTGTAAAAGCACTAGAAAGTGGTGTATAAGTGGTATTGCTATTGCCATTTTGGAATATCTCTGGATTCAGAACTATTTATATCAAACTGGTGGTTTGATATATGTGGTCTGCAGTATCCTGCGGACACTATGATGAAACTCTCATTTCTCAGAGGCAACGCTAATTAAGTTAACAGCAAGAATCTTGTAGCATGAAAGAATTTCTCAGGGTCTTGGAATGGCCACAAGCAATATCTTAACATAACTTGAACTAGTGAGTGTAATTAATGTGGAAGCAGCTTCTAAACTTCTTCACTTTCCTTCTCTCCTCCCATAAAACTCATGAAATTGTGCCCTGGTAGAATGGAAAAGCCATTCAAACTGGGCATTATTTTTAGCTCATTCTCTCATAGTTGCTGAATTGTTTATATGTTTATCTGCTTCACTTTCTCAATCATATTTTGATCCTGCAGTATCAGCTCTTGGTCTCTCTCTTGCACCTTCTTCCTGTGTCTCAGTTTACAGAGAATGAAGAATATGGATGGACTCCAAAGAATTTGGACTAGAAGGGGCAAAACTCTGTCTACAAGCCAAGCTGTTGCAAGAGCAACAATCATATATGCCTGCATGAAAGTATGTAGGCAATGTATGTAGTGTATGCCTCACCTTTCCAACTGAAAAAAAATTAAGACAGCTGAACAATAAGAAATACACTTCAAATGTCATAAAGAGTTAAAACCACATTTATTGAAAAGGCTTGGCTAAAATTTTCTCTCCTAACATCAGAAAGACAACATCTCCTGCAAGAAGATATTCCATAATCAGGATAAAATAGAATAGAATAACAGAGTTGGAAAGAACCTTCTAGTCCAAACCCCTGCTTAGGCAGGAAACCCTACACCACTTCCAACATCTTCTTAAAAACTTCCAGTGTTTGAGCATACACAACTTCTGGAAGCAAGTTGTTTCATTGATAATTGTTCTAATAGTCAGGAAATTTCTCCTTAGTTCTAAGTTGCTTCTCTCCTTGATTAGTTTCCACCCACTGCTTCTTGTCCTACCCTCAGGTTATTTGGAAAATAGCTTGACTCCATCTTCTTTGCAGCAGCCTCTGAGATATTGGAACACCACGATCATGTCTCCCCTAGTCTTCTTTTCATTAAACTAGACATACCCAGTTCCTGCATATTCCCCATGTATTTTGCTGCCACATTTTGCACTAATTAAAAGTTCTAAATGGATGGCCTACATAGGACACATTGCAGTGGTCAAGTAAAAATATATGTAAGCCATGGTCAATTGCTGGTGGGGTTTGACTATTTAGCCTAACTGTAAGGAACATTTGTAAGGAACTAAGTGTAAGGCTAGCTAAGTGTATTGCATCCCGCGTGGTCTTCCTTAAAAATTTAATATGAATCTCTCTGAGTACTTCATTTATTCTAGCATATGCTGAGTTAATTCTATAAATTGAATCTATTTCTCCACAAAGGTATTCTTTACTTTTTTTTATATAGTCTGCTAAAATTTCACTCATCAAATCTCTCAAATCTTCACCTTCCCTCTCAGGGATGTTTTGAAACCTAAGGAAGAAAGACATTCTTTCAAATTCAAACTTAGACATATGTGAGGAAAGTTCTACTGATTCTTTTTTCAGTTCCTTTATTTCTGCTGTTGTCTCCACTGCTTTCTCCTTTAATTCTGCGATGCCCTGCTGGTTGGTCAGTGTGGTCTTTTGTGTCTCCTGCAGGTCTGATCTTAAATCTCTTATATCTTTTGACAAATTCTTCCCCATTTCTTGTATTTCTTTCATTATATCATCCAGCGTTGTCTCTTTTTTTCCTCCTGTTGCCCCTTGTAACATTGTGGTGATTCTGCTTTGTTGTGGGGGTGGAGTGGCTCTTGCTGTTGTTTGAGCTGGGAAAGATTTCCCCATTGGAGATTTCTTTTTATGTGGCATCTGTGTCTTTGGGTTAGAAATGGCGTCAGGGAGAGGCAGTCTTTGGAGATTTGCAATAACAGGAACAAACAAGAATCAGCATTCTGATTTGTATTTTATGAAGTCCAGAGACAATTGTTATATGAATCCAAAATCAATCAGGAAAACTCCACCTGGGGCACACCAAGGGCTTCCCGAGAGTATCCTTGAAGAAAATCCTCTTCAATCACTTCAGTTTTCTTTCAAATGAGGGAATGTAACATAAGTCAGTAAAAACTTTTCCACAGGAACAAAGAAAGCGCCATTTTGCCGTCCCACCTCAGGAAAGGGAGAGGAGAAGTGAAAGTTTCCTTTCCATAATTAGTTCCAATACACAGTTGCCGGTTGTAATTCCATAATAGAAACAAAGTTTCTTTTAGATGTTTTACAGACGGATGATGTTTTTCCTTGTCCCTGCTCTACTTAAAGAGCATTTTCTGCAGCTGCTTTTTATGAGGGGGGCCCTCTTCAATTGAAACTCCCCCCTCTATCTTTCTTCCGTTTAAGATCAAATTGTAAAAAGTCAAATACTCACAGTCCACTTTCTTTATCAGTTAGGAAGATTCCCGCTGCAATCCACCAGATCTGGCATTTCTGCCCATCTTCTTTATTTTTTACTTTCCCAGCAAGCGTTGGAGAGGGGATCCCATCCCCCTGCTTTCAGCCCCCTTGGCTCCTAGGACGAAGCGGGAAAAAGCATTCCGCTGACCGCCATCGATATGGAAGCTCCCGCAGCTGTCCATACAGCCAGGAGTTAACCCAAACTCCTGGGGCCCCTGAGGGGGCCAGCAAGAGAAGCAAGTGGCAGGAGCAAAGGAGAGTGCTACTGTCTCTGTCGAAAGCCGAAAGTCCAGACACACTAGCTTTCACTTTTGATATTCTAATCTGCATTTAAAAAAATGCAAATAACTCCATAACTGTCATGTGTATGTAGCTGTGTAATTGTATCAGTAGGATCTATCTCATTTTTTAAAAAAAGAATATAATATCTAGTGGAAAAGAGGGAGGGTTTCCCCCCCCCCATGTTTTTATCCAGGAATCAAAACCATAATTACAGTTTTGATGGAAAGGTAGCAATTTACAAAACTGCTTAGAATTTCTTATTTGAGGCTTTCAATAGCCTAGAATGTATCCTTGTTTTTGACTTGATTATTATTATTTATTATCAGTTTTTTCCTACAAAAAGAATATTACTTTTCCAATGACGCCAGTAAAGCATTGAAATGCAATTTAAAAGGTTCCCTTCACACATATGTGCTAGTCATTCCCAACTCTAGGGGCCAATGCTCATCTTCGTTTCAAAGCCGAAGAGTCAGTGCTGTCCAAAGATGTCTCCACGGTCATCTGGCAGCCATAACTAAACACCAAAGGTGCATGGAATGCTGTGATCTTCCCACCAAAGGGGGTCCCTATTTTTCTAGTGGCATTTTTACAGTTGTTTGAACTGTTGGGTTGGCAGAAGCTGAGACCAGTAAAGGGAGCTCACTTTGTTATGCAGTGCTAGGGATTCAAACCGCTGAACTGCTGGCCTTTCTGATTGACAAACTCAGCATCTTAGCCACTGAGCCACCACGTCCGCTGAAATGCAATTTACTTAGGTTCTATAGGACATAGAACAAGAAGGTTAGCTGTTGACAGGAAAACCTCACCAACCAAGAATTATACCTCCTCTAAGGTATAATAAGAGGAAGTACTTTTCACCCAGAGGATCACTGGTCTATGGAACTCCCTGCCAGAAGAAGGGGTGACAGCTGTCAGCCTCAACACCTTTAAGAAAGGATGAGAGGAGTTCATGGAGAACAAGGGTATCCATGGCTATC
>JAPKID020003236.1:0-12533 GCA_026931265.2 Tropidonophis doriae
GCTTTGCTGGCTAGAGAAGTCTGGGAGCTGAAGTCCTTCAGACTTAAAGTTGCAATGGTTGGAGACCTCTGCTCCAAAGGACAGTTTACAGCCATGGGATTCTAAATGATCTCCCATCCAAATAGTAATATAAGTAACCTCACTTAGCTTCCAAAGTCAACCAGGTGCTGCCACCTCCATTATAGTATTGATTAAAATGTTTAAATTAACTAGGAAAGCTTTTAAAACTCTTTCTGGGAAATACTCATGTGTTTGCTCCTCTTTACTGAAATTATAACACAGCTATCCATTTATCTCTGAATTTATTTTTGGTATGTACAAATGGGAAATATATATATATATATCAATATATATATATATATTAAAGTTTACTGGTATACTAAAAATTAGAGGAAAATGGTTTTCTAGGGATTTGTGAATTTAGTGCAACATATTGAACAAAGTAGAAAAGTAGGAGTAGGTAATGTTTAAAATAATCATCTTATGCAACAAAATTAATTTATATTGTAACAGAAGAGGTTTATTTTTAAAAAAAAGATACATTTGATCACAGGACTTATTAAAACAAGATTTACCTTAAAACATGTGAAGGCAATGACCACATTTTGCTGTCATTGTCATTCCTTAATAGGTGATTATGAAAAGGATAGTTAGAGATTTCAGTTTTTAAAAAAAAACTTTAAAAGTTAAAGAAATTTTACCAGTGAACTTGTCAGAAAAGTAAAGGAAAGGACTTTTTAATAAATTAAATAAAAGGTAAGAAGCCCAGTGTGTGCTGTCTTAATTTTCATCCTAAACTTACAGACGTCCTGCCTGGCAACAGCATGAAAAGAGAATGGAGGGGTACATTTTCCTATTCAATAATAAGTGATGGAAGTTGCATGGGGTAGAGTCTCTAGGAAATCCACTCTTTCTTTGAAAAAATGTCATTGGTGAAGCAGAAGATTGGCACCACAATGAGCAAAATATAGTGAGGGCTGATACGGGCTGTCAGCTAGAATTTGGGTTAAGACACTGACTTTTGTCTGCACGGTGTCTACTTTCCAAAGAGGATGGAAGATACAAAATTGCAAGTTTCCTTTTTTTTTCTTTCTCTCTCCTCTGCTCCCTCTTGGGTTAATGTGGTCTCTATACAAGTGAATAATGTATAAGAAGATGTTCCCTTGATAATGTCACAATTATTCACTGGAGAGGCCTACACTCATATATTCACATTAACACTTAAGGTATTATTTTTCTGCTCTGAAATTAAGTGAGTGGCATCAGTGGTCATAAATGAGAGTATTCATCAAAGGCACAGGCCATGGCAGAGGATTAAGTGAATGCTGATGAAGTACCCAGATTCCCATAACTTGGAATGGGGCTGCATTCAGCATTCCTTTATTATCCATCTGCCACATAACAAAAAGGCTCGTATATTTAATGCAGGTTTGCCCTAGGCCACGTAATAGGATTAGGAATAATTTCTACAAATTTACAAAAACAAATCACATGGGAAGGCTTAGAATTTGCTAATAATTTCTCCGTAGCTGGGAGATCAAAGCGGTGTTAGAGCCGAGAGCCAGGCGGTAGTTTGACCCTGGCTAAGGTTTCTTAATGAAAGGGTTAATCTTCTCAGAGGTGACCATAGAGGAGCAAATAGTGTGACCAAAGGCAGATTCAGGGCTCTAAAGTCTGGCAAGTATGACAGCATGAAAACATTTACAGAATAACAGTACACAGAATAACGGGGCATTTTCTGGCTGGGGAAATCAGATAAGTTAAACTCACCAGCTTCATTGAAATATGTTTAAACAAGGGCTAGCACATTGAGAACCGTGCTCTAAGGAGGGATCAAAGCATTAACGAATCCTTGCAAAATAAAAGAAATTATGCTACATGCCTGAAACATTTGCTGGTTTCTCCAGGAAACAGATTTGTTTCCACTTACATGCTTAGTGATTATGTTTTTAAAATGTATATAATAATAAGGCTCTTAGCAATAGTAGAAATCATAATGAAAAAAGAAGCAGCTATGTGAGCATATTTATTTATTCAGCTTTTTTTAAAAATAGTATTTTCCCCTTATACTTATTGTGGATACATATATACACAAGTAGACAAACACAAACATTAAGGATGGTTCTCCTATATAGCAGATCAGCCATAGAGCTAGAAAGAATGTTTGGGCAAGAGTGATTTTCTTTATTGCATATTGCATTTTTCTGTCTTTTAATTATTACTTTGAAACGACCCTGCTCTGCCACTAAATTGCAGAGGCGACAAGCTTAAACACAGAAAGGTGATTGAAACAGCTACTTCAATTTTGTATCATTTGCAGATTTATTGTCATTCGGAAAATAGAGCATGGTAAAACACTACCTTTCTTCTTTGAATAGCACCCGTGTGATATTTCCACCTCCTGGTCTATGACCTGTTCAAACAAGTCTAAACATCTCAACACAATGCTCCATAGCTTTTTAACCTATAAGGCCACTCATCAAATAAGGGATTAAATATAGAAACCTTCTAATGAAGGTGGTGAATAATTTAGTACAGCTGCACAAAAGCGTTTGCCAGACATCTGAGCATGGGTGAAGATCCTATTTCTAGGCTGCTTGTCTTCTGGGAAGGATTTCCAATCAAATGTCTAGATCAAGCTTGAGATAAACTAGCTTGAACATTTCTTCTTTTGTGCCACTGCTTATTTTGATGGGAGGAAAATCAAGGATGAGAGCTCTAAAAGAAACATTTCTCCTTAACTTATATATTGGTCTCAAATATTTATTGTACACAATATTCTTTCTATCTTGCCTTTGCTATTATCA
Source organism: Tropidonophis doriae (assembly GCA_026931265.2). Classification (NCBI taxonomy): domain Eukaryota; kingdom Metazoa; phylum Chordata; class Lepidosauria; order Squamata; family Natricidae; genus Tropidonophis; species Tropidonophis doriae. The sequence continues at coordinate 2,808 of JAPKID020003236.1, forward strand.
TATCTGCTCTTGCATGATGTACAACAGCTTGTGGCTGGATGCTGTTAATCAAACAAAGTTTTAAAAAGTATCTGGAAGTGGTTGGTATGGAAAGCATGCAGGGGTTCTTGGATATAGTAGAATTACTGTAGAATGGAATGGAATAGAATAGAATAGCAGAGTTGGAAGGGACCTTGGTCGAATCCTCTGCTCATGCAGAAAACCCTATGCCATTTCAGATAATCTCTTCTTTAAAACATCCAGTGTTGGAGAAATCACAACTTCTGAAGTTGTTCCACTGATTAACTGTTCTGTCGGGAAAATTCTTGTTCTAGATTGCTTCCTTCCTTGATTAATTTTCATCCATTGCTTCTTGTTCTTCTCTCAGGTGCTTTGGGCTCCTTTTTCTTTGTGGCAACCCCTGGTCTATAGTAAGACTGCTGTCACATCATCCCTAGTCCTTCTTTTCATTAAACTAAACATACCCAATTCCAGCAACCATTCTTTATATATTTAGCCTCCAGTCCCATAGTAATCTTTGTTGCTCTTCTCTGCACTCTTTCTAGAATCTCAACATCTGTTTTACATCGTTGTTACCAATAGAATAGAATAGAATCCTTTAATGTCCAAGTGTAATTGGGCAAACAAGGAATTTGTCTCTGATGCATAAGCTCTTGGTATATATACAAACAATGAAGTGATAAATCATGAGATACAACCAACAAAGTGATAGTCATAAGATACCGATAAGAGTGGTAATAGGAAAGATGAGAAGGAATAATAGCAATATAGTCCTATTTATGGTTAGATATCCTTAGGCATAAGACAGCGCTATAGAAATTGTATGTTTAACAGTGTGATGGCATGAGGTAGTAGAAGAAGTAAACTTTGTTACAAAACCTTATAGTTGTGACTCAAAGACAAAACAAAAAAGAAAATTCTGAGATAGCAATTAAAAAAAACATAAAACCAATGAGGTCAAAATAGGGTGTATTTTGCCAACAGCAAAACAAAATTTAGTTGCGTTCAGAGAAATAAAATTTAATTGAAAAATTTAGTTGCATTCAGAGAAACATTGATCCACAGTAACATTTGTAATGGGTGGAAGTGACATGCCTGGAAATCTGATTAAATGGGACTTATTAGCTGAAGCCTAACAATTTTGTAATATGAGCAACATAGTACCTTGGTTTACTGTTTAAAGAGACTCTTTACCATAGGTCAAAGTTCAAATGGGATACCCTATAGCTTTCTCTCAAAAACAGCTATTGGAAAGGCATTTAATTTTGCCAGAGTGAAGTTGTTTTGAATTTGGAAACTACTATTTAGCCAAAATAGCCACGTGGCTTGAAAAAAAAAAGAGAAGGCAAATGGCTACCCACGAACACCAGAGAGTTATCCTCCAATAAGATGGGTGGCTGATAAATTTGATAAATAAAAACCCATATCATTTGTATATAGTGGCCAGTCTGATTGGACTTCCAGGCCCTTGGTATGCTGTTGAAAGATTGCCACCACATGCTTATGTTCCATCATCAGGATTGCATTGGGTGAGAAACGATAGCATTTCAGTTTCTCATGCAATGCTCTATCTTCAAAGGAAACAAGGGTATCAGTTAAAATCAGAGATGTTAAGCACTCAGGAAAAAAAAATGTGACTTAGCTCATAGGACAGGATGTTTGTGTAAGTACAAGTTTTGATTTTAGTCAACACAACATTAAGAACAAATGTTAGCTCTGAAAGAATTTATACAGCACTCTAAGGAGAAATTGAATGGTCCCAATTGAGCTATGAGCTAACCTTATGCCCAGATTGCAACCAAACATTAGATAAAATTATTTTAGCACAGTAGGTATCCTGTAACAGAAAGATTGCAAGGCTATTGCTTATCTCTGGTTCAAAGCTGAAGAGCCAGCGCTTTCCAAAGATGTCCCCATGGTCATGTGACTGGCCTGACTAAATGCCAAAGGCATACAGAACACTGTTACCTTCCCACCAAAGGTGGTCCCTATTTTTCTACTTGCATTTTTTAGGTGCTTTCGAAATGCTAGGCTGGCAGAAGCTGAGACAAATAATGGTAGCTCACTCTGTTATGCGGAACTATGGATTCGAACCACCGAACTGCTGACCTTTCTGATCGACAAGCTCAGTGTCTTAGCCACTGAGTCAGAGCATCCCTGTGTTATATGGTACCAGTCATTAAATCAGAAAGAGCAAATTGCAACATTCTTGCAAATTCCTGTCCCCCCCCCACTCTTTGCAGTCCAGGAATCCTCAAAACCCATGCCAACAAAACTCAGTAGCAAGCTTCCAAAATACAACAGAACAATTTTACGTCCTTTTTTTAAAAGTCCAAAATAAAGTAAAAATGTATTTCACTTTAACTTTGACGCTAAAAGATTAAAACAAAAAAGAGAATGAAACTCTGCCTGCTATAGAGTCATTTTGGAACAAGATGGGCAACAAATACATTTAACAAATAAATAGACAGACAGAACACAGCCAATAAATCAGTCCAAATTCTGATGATAATAAGGCTTCATAAATCAAGAAGGAATCATAACTTTATTTATTGAATTATTAAATCTCTAAGCAATCTGAGAATTTTCTGTTAATGATTACTACCTTTGAATAATATAAACCAGAACATAGGTATAAAAAGCATGCTGTTATATGTATGTATGCTAGTTCAAAAAACAAATCTCTGAAGACTTGTTGATATATATGTTAGAAAATATTTTATCCCCAACTGTCAAAATTGAGATAATGGTCTGCAAATTAATAGGTTAAATTTAAGATCTATGTATAGACAATTTCAGATGGAAGAAATGGCTGAAAACATTGCAAAGGGATGCTTTTTTAACTTTGCCATCTTTCACATGCTTTGGGAGGGAAATGAATATAGTCTTTTATTTTTCACAGAAAACATCAGAAACAAGAAAATCTTTGTACTAAAAACCTTTGAGTACAGAAAACACTGGAAACACTGAAACAAATGTGCACAATGAACACAGTAACGGAGTTGTATTCTCTGCTTAAAAGTAAGGTTTTGTTCTGTTATTTGGTGTATTCATTATTCTTATATCCTGCAGTATTTTTATATATGATGAGTCAAGTAAGCTGGTGCTTTCAAAGTCCAAAAAGATTCCTTGCAGCTTTGAAAATTCTCAATCATCAACTATAAATAGTTGAAGGATGAAAAGGGACATGTTCTACAATCTGTTGTATTTATTCATGCAACTTGCTCAAACATGGAATGTTGGTTAATGTGAACAAGGATCCGTATGTTGAATTTCAAACAAAGAACACCACTTTCCCAATGATTTCTCTCTTTAAACAGCTCGTGCAGTATTTTAAGCACAGAAGCATTAAAATATATAAAGGATGGTCACATATCAAATCAGCAAATTTGCTTTAATTAACAAGACAATTGTACTTGTATAATTAAAGCTTTTCAGTGGAAATGCCATGTTAATGTTCAACTATCTCTGGTTAATTGCAATATCACAGAAAACTAAAGGGCCAAGGGCCACAGGGAATGGCATTCTTTTAAATGACCACAGCACCTTCTTCTTCAAATGTTTAACTAAGTGCTTTAGAAAGAGTCAATAACACCTTCAAGGTAATTGACCTGATATGAAAGATGTAATATTTCAATAATCCTAAATATCTCAATTAGCAATTTGAATTTTTCAATCACCTTTATTTTGAGGCTCAATTACTCTGAGGGTCATTCTAACATAATTCAAAGGACCAACATGACATTTAATGGGGATAGCACTTACATTTATTTAGCTTACTTCTTTTATTATATCCCATTTCCACTACTGTGGGATATTTCCAAAGTGTTTTTGAGAAGATGCAAAGAAAGCACCTTCTTAATTATTATTCTGGAATTCTTTATGCAGGTAATCTTTAGTGATTGGTCAAAGTTACAATAGCACTGCCCGATTTTACAACAAGGGAAAATTACTACAATGTTACAGAAGGAGGCGGCAGGAGAAGACATCCAAGAACTAATACTCTACGATATAATGAAAGAAATACAAGAAATGCAGAAAGACTTTATGAACCTAAGAATAGAATTGTTGGAGACATAAAAAGCCACAACAGACAACAAACAGAAGATTGGAATGTTGAAAGAGGGAGCAGCCGAGATGAAAGAAGAGATAAGGGAATTGCAAAAAGAAAGTGTAGAATTTTCTGGACATATGTCTAAGTTTGAATTTGAAAGAATGTCTTTCTTCCTTAGGTTTCAAAACATCCCTGAGAGAGAGGGGGAGGATCTCAGAGACCTGATGAGTATGATTTTAGCAGATTATATTAAAAAAAATAAAGAATACCTTTAGGGGGAAATAGACTTAATTTACAGAATTAACTCAGCATATGCTAGAATAAATGAGGTACCTAGAGAGATCATATTAAATTTTTAAGAAGCTCCATGCAGGATGAGATACTGAAGGTGCAAAGAGAGGGGCCTTTGAAGTATCAACAAAAAGACATTTCCATATTGAAGCAAATTCCAAAAAAAATTAGAGAAACGAGAAGGAAGTACTCTTTTGTCAAAAAAAATATACAAAAACGGAATTTGGTTCAAATAGTTAATGCCTGAAGGAATGTTGGTATTCTGGGATGGAGGTAGGACTAGAATTAAAACAATAGGAGAGGTGGAGGCCTTTCTTAAAAAAGACGCCTCAATCCTGGGAGACGAAGAAGAGGGAATGGGAGGGGCCATGGCCCCGCTCACAGGAGGGAGGGAGGAAGAAGACATAATAGCAAATTTTATTTATTTATTTTATTTTATTAAATTTATAGACCGCCCCCTCTCCCCCAAGGGGACTCGGGGGAGTGAGCAAAGAGACTCAGATCTCAAAAATAAGCTTATTTTGAATTACTGTAATTCCTGAAACGGATGTGAATACAAAACAAAAATTGAATGTATGAATTTTAAAATGTGACAAAAATGTATCTCTTACCAACATTTACTTAACAATATTTTGTATGAGGACCCGGATGCAACCACCATTTCTGACATGGAAGCTCTAAAATATATATTGTAAACCCTACACACCCTTTTCTCCTTTATAATTTGTAAAACCAATAAAATTGTTTTGGAGAAAAAGAAAAAAGAAAAAGAAAAGATGTGATGTTGTGATCCTAGATCCAAACAGATTGAGGCTAGAGTTGGAACTACAGTGGAGACTTCTTTTTCCCATGATACATTGGGCAAATTAGTTTCTGCTTACCAGAGCAAATATGAGAAGCAACCAAGTGAAGAATATCCTTCTCTACTGTGGGAAAAAAGTGATATTAACAAGAGGGCCAAAACTTATAATACAAAACATATGATACAAAATTAACTTTACATTTGAATGAAAATATAGCAGAATACAGATTTGTATCTTACTTTGGGTTGTTTTATTCCAATGCCCGAGTCTCTCCTGAATTTACTTCTGTTGGAATACACAACCACACAAGCATATGGAATCTACAAGTTGACTGATACTGCATCAGCAGATACTCACCCTTTTTGTCCCTGTGTTCAATATTAGCTCCCCTCTCTAAAAGAGTTTGTACTAGTTCTTCATGTCCACCAGCACAAGCAAGAGTCAGTGCTGTATCATGGTTACTTTCAGTCTTTAAAAAAAAACAGTCATTATTAAAGTGCTTGTATTTGTTCTAGCATTGAATTAACAAACAAATATATGAAACCACATCTTAATTCTGGATTATTTTTTATAAAATAATTCAAACGAGTTCCCATATTCAACATAGCAAAGGAAATCATGAGTACTTAAGGTTGTGTCACATACTTACTCATCTCTAGACATTTAATTAGGTCTGAACATTTTTAACAGCACTAAAATATAAATTTCTCTTGGGTTTAATTTTGTGAAAACAAAAGGGAAGATACTTGCATTCCACACAAGCATGAAAAAAACTTGAACTGAATACAACAAATAATCAAAATCCAATTACCACTCCTCTGTAATCATCCTTTTCACACATTTATTAAATATTATGCTTATCTGAAGTTCATAGAATGAGTACAGAAATATTCAGACTTTCAAAGCATACTAATACTTTTTGAAACAAATTCTTCTCCAAGTCCATCTTGAAAATAAGCAGAATTTTTATTTTCCTTTCCTTTCTTTTAATTTGTATTTCATTTCAAAGAAGAAATTTTATTCTAGACTTACCTGTGCATCAATATCAATGGCAGGGTAAACTGGTAGCATAGTTGAAGGAGAAATGATAGGACTAGGAGCAGGTGTCTGAGGTTGGGAAACACATGTTGCAATGCTGGGGGTAGGGGTATTTGAGACTGCAGATGCTCTTCCACTCACTGCTATTAAAGAGAATAACTTGGTTTATTAACATTATAACTAACTATCCTCTTGGATGTCCCAGAACATCTTTAAATGACAACAAGCAATGAGAAATCACAATATATCAGACAGTTATAAAAGGGTCTTCTCTGAAAATTATTTATAGCCAGGAACAAATGCCTGCAATATTTTTTCCTCCTTCTGAAAATACAGCTGAAATGGAAGCAACTTGATTTAATGTAATGAGAATTTTCCTAAAAGCAGTTTATATCACCTAATGTATTACCAACAAAATCATAGTTGCAATTAAATTGGAAGGAGTTAGAATATTAGTTTTAGGAATTCCTAAATACAGGAAGGCCTTAGGAATTCCTTACTATAGGCAGAATATTTTATCCATTATAGGATTTTATCCATTTTAATTTACTTTAGTTAAATATTTAAAGGACTTCTGATATGTTTTTCTTCCAAAAATGTCAACTGGGGAGAATAAAATCATAATCTGAGAAATTACTTAAAGGAAACAAAAATTTTGGTGACAGAATTCCTGTGTTATCTTTATTTTTTAAAATTACACAAGTTAGCAGTGGAACAATAATTTTGTCTAGAGATTATGGAAATCTTTGAATTCTAAAATTACTATCTGAATAATCTTAACAAAAAATTAAAGCATTTTGCTAGGAAAACTTGATAAATGTCTTTTTTCACATGTATTTTTAGAAAGTGTAAATGCTGCAAGGTTTCTAGAAAAGTAAAATTCATTCATAGGTGCTTGGAAAAACGAGGAGTCAGGAATATTATCGAGGCAAAAGTATATGGTTTAGGGCCTGGGACTTAAGGGACAGTACACTTGACAGTGGAAATAGTTTTTTACTCACTTCACATGACTAGCAATCACTTCTGGTGGAGATATTGAACATGGAGAGAAACACTATTATTGTTCTTGCACTATTTCAAAGCTATTCATTTATGCCATTTTCCAAATAACACTGGTCTATATTAACAAACTAGCTAGACAACACTGGAAATGGAACATCGGTTTTAAATTGTAATTAAGAACAAATTAAAATAATCCAGTCTTTGTGACACTGAAACAAAATAGATATTGATATATTCAAAAGCTTTCGGCACGGATATTTAACTGCATTTAATAATTCATACAAACCTGCCATGATGTCATCCAGTGTGTCATTGAGGGTTTGGGCAGGGCTGGCAACCATTAACCCTTGCTGTGCATCTGCCAGAATTCCTTGTCCCAGCCCTGTAAGTTGTGCTTGGCCCAATACTGGCTGTCCAACTATGACACTTTGAAGTTCTGACAGATTTGCCATAGAACCTGGTGGTAAAGAACTTGTAGACAGAGGCAAAGCTTGTGGCATTGCCAGAGGCTGTATTGGAGCAAAACCCATCTGGTTTACAGCTGGCATAGGCTCATCAGTGAGTAAGTATGGGTCCACCTGTCGTATGCGGGCATAATCTTCTTCAGTAAGCTGGTCTTCTATCTCAACAGGAGTTAATATTCCCAAATGCTGACAAGACTGTTGTTGCTGCTGCAACTGAATTCTCTGTGCTTTAACTTCCAGATACTGTTTTTTCAGTTGCTGTTGTGTTTTTAGTTGCAGTTCCCGTTCTACTTTTTGCAACTCTTCTAAGATCTTTTGCTTCTTCTGAATTTGTTCTTCTCTAGTTTTGTTCAGCTCCTCAATCTTCTCTTTAGTGAGCTGGTCAGCATGTGCCAATTCCAAAGACTGAAGCTGTGCATTTTTTTCTATGGCTTCCTTTATTCTTTGCTCTAATTCCGTCAGCTTGCCCTGAGCCTCCTCAACAATGCTTTCTGGAGACTGATTAGCGATGTAACCTTGTATTTCTGGATTGGAGGGCTGCAAATGACTGCTGGACTTTTGTTTGGAAGTGGCTGTATGAAAGAGACACTCCCTCAGAACCAAGTGGAAGTCCACATGAACAGCATCTTATTACAGATCTACTGATCAATCAAGCACAAAGTTGACACCTACCAAGATGTAAAGGGGCAAAGGATATGCCTAATATCTCTGAATGAAATAAATTTCAATTCTAAATTGCTTAGTTGCTGGAGAATAGTTCCTTACTACCAACAAAAATTTACATTGCAACAAAGTATTTTACCAACTACTTATTTTCTTCAGTAATAATGCAGTCCTACTATACAAATTTTATTCAAAAAAAATATTAAGCAGGCATTTAAGATGCAACTAAATAATTTAAGTGATAAAGCAGGCCAGATTCAAGATTCAAGGCATATGGATATCAATATATAAACAATGTTCATTCACAAAGTTTGTAGCGAGAGGAAAAATATCAAACTAATTATCCTAAAATGATAGTTTAATGTTAATGAAATAAATATAAAATCAAGATGAAATCTATAAACATATCTCAATGCAAATTTAAATCTTATGTAAGTCATGCAAGCTCACTGAGCAACTATGGGCCAGTTACTATCTTTTAATTCAAGTTATCCCTGCCATGAATCCTATGAAAAAAGCTGAATGGGGAAATACTATATATGCCACCTTGAGCTCTTTGAAAAAAAGAGGAAATGTTTCTCTACAAAATATATTGTTTTATACTGATTAATCGTCAATTATCTTGGTGAGAGAAGAAAGTATTTTTGTCTTCTTGCATTAAAATATGCTTGATTAAAATAATTAAAATTACAAACAAGATTAGGAAATCTACCTAAAGATTTTTAGGGGTTTATGTCCTGTTTGGGACAAAGATTTAGTATAAAACATTTAAAAACAAACAAACAAAAAGTAAGATTATTAAAGTGAATGGCAACATTCTATTATTTATCATGGAAATATTTTATATTTTTAAATATTTTTTTCATAAAGAGAAAGCAGGTTTTAATATTTTACAGAAAGATGTACTAAAGTTTATACATTTCAAAATTCAAATATGAATGTTGAAATTGAACGTTAATTGTATTCAAGCAAAAAAAATTTTTTTGAATTATACCACAGTGTTTCCTCAGTTTTTCTGCTGTACAGTATTTGATTTATTAAAATAACAAAAGTTGGAAACACAACTAGTCATAAAAAAAGGTTTCTTTCTTTTAAATGAACATAGTTTAGCATTTTTTAAAAAAAAAATCCCAATAATGTATTCAATATTCTACAGAAATTATGTTGTAGCAGAAAATATATGAGGTACAACTAACTAACCTTTGTTTCTGATGGGAAGGGTGGTGGTAACATTGGAAGGAGGTTTGTCAGGCTCTTGAGGTGGAACTACCATGGGTAGTGCCTGCACTGGTACACGAGGAGCCTAAAAAACAGGACACTGCGATTACCGTATTTTCCGGCGTATAAGACGACCCCCTAATTTTACAGTTAAAAAACAGGTTTAAGCCTATATTCGCCGTATAAGACTACC
>JAPKID020003237.1:0-12533 GCA_026931265.2 Tropidonophis doriae
GGGGGGTTCTGCAAATAAACCTCCCCCTCTATCTTCCTTTGTAGAAAAGATTGAATGGATTAAACAACTCACAGTCATTTTTCAAATGCAGGAGACCTGAGGGAGTCCTCCGCCCCCGACATTTCCATCCGAATATACATTTCCAGCTATTCAGGCATCCGTTGACAAGAGGAATACGTTCCTCCAGCTCTCCAGATCCTGGGTCGAAGTGGGAAAGGCTCCCCACTGACCGCCGTCTAGGTGGGGAAACCCCTGCAGCTGTCCCTACGGTGGAGAGAGTTTCTCCAGGACCCTCAAAGCCCCCGAGGGGGCTCACCAGAGAAGGCAAGCGGTGGACACGTTGGCAAACGCATCCGTTGGCTCTGGAATCCGGAAGTAAAGTCCGCTTTTGTAACTTCAAATGGTCACAAAATGAACTGTTGTAAGTCAAGGACTATCTGTATTTTCTTTCAGTTCACTAAGACTGATTAGTTAATTTTATTAAATGTGTGTTTTTTTCTTCAGTCTCAAAACCTCTTAAGACGAAAACCTAAAAGATGAAGATATTGAGGAACACATTTGTGGCCCTGAAGCACAGGTGAAATTCAGCAGATTCTGTCAGGTTCTGAAGAACCAGAAGCGGAAATTTTGAGTAGTTCAGAGAACTGGCAAATACCACCTCTGGCTGGCCCCAGAATGGGGTAGGAATGAAGATTTTGCAATATCCTCCCCCTGCCTCACCCACCAAGCCACGCCCACATAACTGGCAGTGGAAAAAAATTGAATTTCACAACTGCCCTTAAGCCTCTGATTGCAGTAACAAAGAAGAAACAACTGTATTTCCTACTATTAATAGTAGTGGAGAATAATAATCATGAGCAGTCAACCCCTGCTTCCCAATCAATAATAAAAGCATTCTGATAAATCTGTGATAGAATTGCTGAAAGAAATAGTAAGTAAACTTTCTTCCACGTTGTTCAGAGTGGTTTATTTCCTGGGAAAGAATGAAAGAAAAAAGAAAGAAAGAATGGATGGATGTACGGTATGTTGATGAGGATGGGGCAAGAATAATGCTGCAAGATTCAACAATCATATAATAAATATGTGATGCTTATATTTATGGGTAAATAGGTATAATAGATTATGTCCATAGTGGGTAAGAGATAATCGAACTTGCTACAATGATTCTGAATATTTTCATGAATGAATACGTATTTTATTCACCCATCAGTTCCACCTATTTTTATATCCCCTGAAGCATCCTGCTGGGGTTTATGTGGCTTTCCAACATTCCAAAACAGATTAGTGTGTTTGAATTAATATTTTGCCCTTTATATTAAAATTATATACATCTGGATAGTCACTAAGTGTTCAATGAATGGGCAACTTTACCATTTATCTTACAGGTAGATACATAATTTAAAATATAAATATATAAAGTGCTTTATATATGGATTCAGAGTAGATGAGTTTATAACGCTGACTAATGTAAGCAGTGTTGTAGAAAAGAAAGATTGTATTATACAGAGTTTCCCTGTATGGGTTGAATTCTCCCATTTAGAAATGTACAAGACTCAATCATGCCGCACAGCATGATTGATTGTCAACTCCTGGCCTGTTGGCCCACCTGCTGATCATAACTTCAGGTGTGATTGACAGATTTGAATGCAAAAGCTGCTTAGCTGGCCCAGTTTGCCAGGATACATTTATGAACAAAAAAGAAAGAAAACCCTGTGAATGGTTCCCAAATTTTATTTCTTTGCGGTTCTGGTATATTTGAAAGCACGTGGATAGTATATTCTGTCAGTTCAATTGAGGCGGATCTTGAGAAATATTATTTCTGAACTTGCCTTCCTTTCATCAAACTCTGATGATGCAACACCTTTTCCTTTAACCTTTGCCTTCCCAAGCTTGTCAACATGAATGATTCAGGGTCTATACAAGAAATCAGATGTTAACTGTCCCAATTTGGTCAGTTAGGAAAGTAAGACTCCTGGTCCATGATTAGCCAAAAGTATTCTTGGCTAAAGTAACCAAGTAACCAAGTTCGGTATCTAAAGTAGTTGCAGAAGAGGCAAAACTGCATCTGAGCTTTTCATGCACAAAATATACAACTCCCTTTTCCTTGTTCCTGGCCAACTCCTTGGTTCTCAGTCAATGTCCAATCAGGGATTAATAAATTGTTTAGGAAATGGTCCCTGTGTTCATGTGATCGCAGGCTCCGCATTCTTATGGTATGACCTTGAGATGGCTGGTGCTTTCCTTTCCATAGTATAGCACTGCTTGGTTTCGATTCCTCTGAGTTCCCTCCCCAGATCCACAGCCCCACTGCTCCCCCCCCCCATTATTGATGTTAAACTGTCAGTTTGTGATACGCAAATTAGCAGAATGCCAGCCCTGAGAACAGACTACACTGTCAAAATGGTACATGACAAACAAACCTCAACTCTATTGCTAGAAGGATTTTTCACTGCAGAATAACCATGAAGAAGTATTTCTTAGGAAATGTATTTCCAGCACTTACTGCAAAAGGAATTGCCAATGGGCTTTTTTAGATCAGGCTTTTCAGAGTCAGAGTGGCCTATCAGCTGCCGACAATAGATTACATCCTATTTAGGGCTTCTAGACTCCAGAGAAGATAAATTTATCTAGAACAAAATCAATATATGTAAAGAAGCAAAAGTCTTAAAATTGTTTAAGGTTAGCTGATATGTAGTTTTACTGATCCTTTAATAAGACTAAAATACAGTTCTTTAGACAGGCCGCAATATAGCCATACGAACATGCTGAGGCTGGTGTAAATAAATAGATGCTTAAATTAATCATCTCCAAGGTTCCTATATATTTGTAGAATTTGGCACTGAATAAATTCTTAGTTCATTAAAATGTATACTGAACATCTTCATTTCCCAGATAGGAAAGGATCCAGTCTGTATTGCAAAATGGACAAGGTTGGTATGCACTGAGAAGCATACAGAGGGAGATAGCATATGTTAATCAAAATTGAATTAATTAATTTGTAATTGTGAGGAGATTCTTTTGCAATGCTTGCTTAGAGCCTTGATCAGCGAGCATCTCACACTATTTATAGAGCTGCATACCAGTTGACTCTGAAATAGAATTTGTTTACTTGCAAACAATTTAAGGACATTCGAAAACAGCATACCTAGTTTCTAGGGACTGTGTACCAAACAAATTCATGACTGAAGTAGCTATAATTAACATGGGTAGCATCCTCATGTAGCCTTGGGTGACATCCTAAAGTAGCTCCAAAGGGAACTTAGAAAGCTGCCTATACTAAGAAAGGCTCTTGGTCAATCTAGCTAAGTGCTATGAACATGAACTAAGACTGCTTGTCAGAGTTTGTGGTAGCACGTTTTTCCCACTGGATGGGGATGTTATGATTTGAATTTGTGATCGTTTGCATACTAAACAAATCTAAAGGCCTCAGCTAAAGTGTGTTAATATAAGATTGATCTTTGTACTCCCCATAGTGATCCTTGTATTCCCAAACTCCGGGATTGGCAACCTTGATAAAATAAAATTAAAACTCTGGGGAAAATGTAATGCATGTCCAGGCAATCTTGAAAGTTTTGCTTTGCCAGCAGTGTCTTATTTGAGACATGCATACATGTTGTGCTGTGTGTGATATTTTCTACCTTCTTTATCCACAGTCTTGCATAAGATTGCTAGACTTTTTCCAAATTTGCAATTACATTTTAATTCTAAATGGTACAGAAGGGAAATAATCATTACACTTATTGTATTTCTTACTTTTACTGTCAACTTAAACCTAAATTGGTATTAAAACAAATCCTAGTTACTTTTTACTCTGAACTATTTCTTCGCATTGATTTGGATAGACATTCCCAGTTTATCACTCAATTATTAAAGAAAGATCTTGAACAAAATGATCGTCTATTGTTAATGAGGCAGTGAAATGAAATCAGCAGAGATGGTGTCCTTAAAGCAAATAACCAAATAGTTTGATAAGCATTCCATTTAAACAATGAAATAACCCTAACAGTAGAGTTTTCTTCAATGGATGATGGAGTCTTCCACTCATTTGGAAACTAGACATTTTCTATCGCGGAAGGCAAACATTAAAGTTAAAATGCATGGATAAACTGTGTAATTTAATATAACATTATTATTTTTTTATAAAAAGGAAACCGTTACAGGTAGTTCTTATGACCACATTTGGGATTGGAATTTCCATCACTAAGTAATGCAGTCATAAATGCATGATGTTACAGCAGTCCCAATGACCCAAACTTGTGGGTGATTAAGCAGGAAGGTCCCATGTAAAGAATAGAATAGGAGGGCTGCAGGTTGATGGGGGAGACCCTGGAAGGCTCAGCACAGGCCATGCATGAGTTGTGAGAAGGAGTACTGTAGTAGTGTACAAGTTCAGGGAGACTGGGGTAGGATATGCTTCAGTTCAGAGGTTTCTTAGCACACCACAACTCTAGGGCTACAAGAAACTCCTGAACTACAGCATTGCGCAAGGAACTGACATTCCAGCCCAGTCCAGCAGTGCTGCACAAAGGACTTCTTGCATGCTACCAGCTCTGCCACTGCAAGAAGCCCCTGAGCCATAGCATAGCACAGCCCTACCCTGGTCTAGTGTGACCCCCAAGAAGTCTCTGAGCTGCAGTGCAGCAAGAAGTCCTTCACAGTGTGAAGCCTGGGACTGTAGCATGGCACTAAGGGCCTTTCTGGTGTGCTGTGGCTCTGGGATTGCAAGAAAGGGCTCCAGCAAAGCCCAGGCTTAGCTGACCCACCAGCATGGTACAAAGCCTCATTCACCAAAGTCTCAACCAGAGTCACATATGGCACCCTGCATTCTGAAGCCTGTTAATCTGTGCTCTACCATCACAGCTGATCTTCATTGTTGTCTTGCTCACACAGCTGATGAGGTGGGCCCAACCTGGCCTTTCATGAGGAAGATACTGGTGATATGAGGTCATCAGGTCTCACAAGGAAAGTACAGTGCCGCTTTTGGGAAGAAAGCCTTGCATGGTCATCAGCTACCTTGCAAAGGGCCAGGCGCGCATGCTTGGTCAACAGCGGGACCAAAGACAGCAAAGGTCAGCTAGGGTGGCAGAGACCACAGAATGCAGGGGACCAAAAAGGCATGAGGTGGGTGGGGGAGATAGGTGGATGGAGGGGGTTGAGCAACCCTGTTGTTGAAGGAATGAATAGTCAGCAAAGTGTGTGAATTTCAGTCATGTGACCACACAGGGGCCCTGCAAAAACTAGAAATTGGAAAACCATTCTTAAATCCCTTCATCAGCACTGGTGTAACTTTGAATGTAAGTCAACAACTACCTGTAATCCATTTCCCTTTATAATTTTCAAGGTTTTAAATATTGTTTAGACACATTCCATAAAACCAACTTATAAACATCTATTCACATCACTAATAAGAGTTTTCAAGTAAAGCTATTCTGTTCCACTCAGCAGGGAATAAAATATAAAGCCTGTTAACACTTATGAATGTGAATAGAAGAAAAATCAAAATTATTTAATGACAGTCACAAAAAAGGATACTTTTTTCTTATTTGAGTGCCAAAAATGTATATTGGCATTAATATAGTTTAGGAGAAGCAAAATAGTAGCTGTACAATCACATTTTTAAAATAAAACCAACAGAAGAAGATATTTAAGGGAGCCCAAAAACCTAAAGATAAATCAATCTGAACCTTACTTGATGTTTCAAAAGGCAAAACATGTGAGCAAAAGTCACAATCCAGGCAACAAAGCAACAAATCTTACACCAAGGGTCATCAGTACTCAAGGATAACCAGTTGCTGCACAGGCTGACAAGCATCAGACATTCCATCAGAGAGCCGTATCTACCTTATCCTTACTCAGCTGATGCTCATGGAGCCTGATTTGACTGCAAAGTGATACATATGTATTAAGTTAACAGAATTAACTCAGCAAATGTTCATTAAGCTTGATGTAATTGCAAGGTTATTCAGCATGCTGAACTACCCTTAAGTAGACCATCATTCCCAGTGTGGTTTCTTCTCAAAGAAGAAATTCAGTGTCTCTGTATTATGTGATATTTACTCCCTACCAACACCTTTCTCAACAATTCAGAAGAAAAAGACTACAGTGGCCTGATTCTGGCTCAACTTCTAGATTTGGGCCTGAGCTATTGTAGATAGTTCTGTAACTGCCTAATTATTGTTCATCTATTAGGAATCATAATCAGATCAGTCCATAAGAGTTATATTTAGAAGAAAGCAAGATAATTTATAATTTCACCATTATTGTAGAACTAAGGTAAAGGTAAAGGTTTTGCTCACAAATTTGTACTAGTCATTCCCGACTCTAGGAGGTGGTGCTCATCTCCATTTCAAAGCCGAAGAGCCAGCACTGTCCAAAGGTATTCTCCGTGGTCATGTGGCCAGCATGACTAAATGCCAAAGAGACACAGAACGCTGTTATCTTCCCACCAAAGGTGGTTCTTATTTTTTCTACTTGCATTTTTACATGCTTTCAAATTGCTAGTTGGCAGAAGCTGGGACAAGTAACGGGAGCTCACTCCATTAAGCGGTAGTAGGGATTCGAACCACTGAACTGCTGACCTTCTGGTTGACAAACTCAGCATCTTAGCCACTGTGTCACATTTTAGAACTACATGGGATGATAAAATTGTGGGAAATACATAATTGTGATGGGATAAAAATATTTGCTTTATTCTATGTTTTTTTCTTTTTAGTCATGTCCAATTTTTGAAGACCACCTGCACAAATTCTGAAGTTCTCTTGACAAGGTTTTTCAGAAGTGGGTTTTCCTTCTTTATCTTCTTCCTAGGTCTAAAAGAAAATGACTAGACCAAGGTCACTTAAAAACATTCAAATGTGTTCTTTAGTAAGAAATGGAATTTCAATATCAATATTTCAATATCCTAGATATTGAAGGAAGCAAGAAATTTGAAATCCATTTTTTGTTTATATGTTAAGGGAGTTCTGTGTTGATTAAGCTGCAATTTAGATTTAGATTTATTTTATTTGTATCCCGCTCCCATCTCCACAAGGGACTCGGGGCGATTTAACATAAAGTTGTGCTTCTTAAATTGCAATGAAATCAAGGGAGCTAAAACTTAATTGAGCAGAACCAGGTGCTCTCGGTCTCTCTCTCTCTCACACACACACACACTTATTTATCTTGCACTTTGCAGGTGCTTGAGTAAATATACCTGTCATTTTTGAAAATAAGGAACAATTATGTGAAATATCCATTAAAAAATAACAAGAAATAATAGTCTTATTTAATTACAAGATTACTAAATAATTGCTGTGATTAGCATGAAGCCTTGGAGAGATATAAAACTGGGAAATTCATTTTCATTATACTGATATAAAGGTTTTTGAGTATAGATCAAAGTGAGTAGATTATGAAATTAAAACCTCTCTCTTTTTTTTTGAATAACAACATAAATGGTATCTATCTAGTTTTGTTTTACTTCCTAAGAATGCTGTTAAGTAATTGACTTTGGGTGGCATCCAATGATGTCTTTCTGCTACTGATATTTGTATCTATAGCAGGGGTGAAATTCAGCAGGTTCTGAGAGGTTCTGGCAAACCTGTAGCAGAAATTTTGACTAGTTCGGAGAACTGGCAAATACCACCTCTGGCTGGCCCCAGAGTGGGGATGGAATAGAGATTTTGCAGTATCCTTCCCACAGAACCAGTAATAATTTTTTTTGAATTTCACCACTGATCTATAGTATTGTAATGTTAGACCCAGTTATTGCTACAACCAAACCAGTGGTGGGATGCAAAAAAGTTTACTACTGGTTCTGTGGGCATGGCTTGGTGGGCATGGCATGGCTTAGTGGGTATGGCATGGCTTGGTGGGTGTGGCAGGGGAAGGTTACTGCAAAATCCCCATTCCCTTCCAATTAGCTGGACTTGGGAGACAGAGAATAGATGGGGGCAGGGAAAGTAAAAGGTGGTATTTACAGGTTCTCTGAACTACTCAGAATTTCCACTACAGATTCTCCAGAACTGGTCAGAAACTGCTGAATACTAACTCTGAACCAAACCCAAAATCTGTTGCCCTATATAAGATGCCTCCTAGAGAGCATTTCCTTCAGGACAGTACAATGTTGTTGGACATAAAATACAGATCAATCCCAAAGGTAAAGATTGAAAATAGGTTGCAAAAGAGATACTTTGCCTCTTTGCAGATCTAATTGGATTTTGTAATTATATACGTATGTGCATTTGGAAGTAAGTTCTATAGAATTTATGGAAGGAGGTTTGATTAAGGCTATATTGGTGCTCAAGGATTTTTATTTCCAATCGAAATTGGCCGGAAAAAGATGTAATGTTTATTCAAGTTAAATGGGTTTTAAAGTTTTGAGGGCTGTTTTGCTTCAATCAACCCTTCAAACCTATCACCCCTTCAAAGCTGTTTTATGATGAGGTTACCACTTCTCTTCCAAAACCACGTAACATTTTCATGTTGGTTTGTTTCTCCTCTTTCTGTAGTGCTTTCAAACACTTCTTTAAAGTTTTTGAAAGAACTAGAAAAGAATTAAAGAAAAACATGGAGGAGATGAAGCAGGTGCCTCACAGACACAAAATATGCCACCTTTTTCCCTGAGGAAAATTAATTCTGCTGCCTTCCTGGGTAACGCTATCTTGTTGGGGTAGATCAACTGGCTCATCCCACCCTAATAATTTTATTAGGACAAGAGAAGTATCATCACTTTAAGTATCACTACTGATTTCAATTGTTCTATTTTATATTCTGTTTTCCTTCCAATAACCCCGACCTATTTTGATTTTTATTAATGTTCATTTTCCATCTGGATCTTTTTCCCTTATACCATCTGCTGGTTTTAATCTTGTGAAACAGAGTCTAAACATTCTCAGAGTGCCATTTTTTTCTTAAAAATCTATACAAACTTAAATGTGACTAACCTCAGAACTAATTGCAATAATCCAATTCTTATTTACTCATACATAAATATTTCCTCCCACAGAAGTGGTATATATCACAAGAATTTAAAGTATTAAATGCTGACTCATACACACAATTCACAACTGCTTAAAAGACCCAACATCTCAGTATTTGTTTCCACAAAGGGACTGGGGAGGCTTCAAATTACTCTTCAAATTACTGTATTTTTCAGAATATAAGACGCACCCAGGTTTTGAAGAGGCAATTTTTTTTAAAAAAAGTAGGTAGGTAGATAGAGGGATAGAGAGGGAGAGAAAGAGAAAGAAATACAGTAGGGAGGGAGGGAGAGAGAGTAGGTAGATAGGTAGAGGAAAGGAGGGAGAGAGAGAGAGAAATATAGTAGGTAGGTAGGGACAGAGAGAGTGTAGATAGGTAGGTAGGTAGGTAGGTAGGTAGAGGGATAGAGAGAAATATATATAGAGATAAATACAGTAGATAGGTAGAGAGAGAGAGAGAGAGAGAGTAGGTAGGTAGGTAGGTAGATGTTTTCAGGTGTATTTACCAATGTGCTAGAGAAGGAAATCACTGACCACCTTTGGAACAAATCTTTGCTTTGCAGGCACAGTACTTGACCAACGTAATTCTCATCAATCACTCTAACTAAACAGCTTTCCTTTTTGCACTTTGCAAAAATGGCCCTTTCTTCACGAAAATGGGCCTTTTTTTCAAATAAAAGGCATGAATAGCCTTGGGGGAGCTTGCAGAGTGCTTCCAGGGGGGGGAGGAAACGAGGGAAAATGGTCCGTTTTTTTGTCAAAAAATAGCATGCATAGCCTTATGGAGGCTTATAGAGTGCTGCTGGGGACTGGGGTGGCAAAAACGGACTGTTTTTTGCTCATTTCTGCCCTCCCCAGCCCCCAGGAGCTCTCTGGAAGCCTCCATAAGGATATGCGCACAGCGATTTTGGTGAAGGGGCGGGGTTTCAGGAAGCAAAAAAATGCTGTATTCGATGTATAAGATGCACCCAGATTTTCAGCCTCTTTTTAGAGGAAAAATGATGCGTCTTATACTCCGAAAAATACGGCATATACTATATCTCCTTTTGTCAATGTTGTCCTATATTTTTCTCTGAAAAGTTAATAAAAGTTACAGTATCCCAGACCAGCTATAATTTATGAGAACCAACAGAATTAATTTGTCAGAGATTGAAAGAGACAAGTACAGTATCAGCTGCCTTAAGCTCTTTTATATAGATAAGTAACAGAGGACTCCATTGGTATCTAAAAATGTTCAAAAGATGCCAATTCTTGTGAGGTGAGGAGGGCATACCCAAGTCATGCAATGTGTACTCATGAGCTGCAGAAGGGCTGGATAAGGCTGTATGCAATTACCGACAACCACCAAAAATCTGTGGGATCATTTTGCTTTTTAAAAAGGAAGTATAGTAACAAGTAAAAGTATAATAGTACTCCTCCAGAAGACTTAAAATGCCAATGTTACTTTCAAAATTCTCTCAAAATGAAATAGGGTTGGAAAACTGATAGTGTTTCTCCTATGTCCCTGACCCACAAAATGCTGTCCACCCCAAATCGAAATATCTCATTGTTAAAAGGTAGCTTACCTAGCTATCTTATCACTGCAAGACATCGTAAGTAACCTCTCTCCCTGAAGAACTCCGTCCCATGTCTGGATTGTAGTTGTAGAACGGACAGGAATCGTTCCTTCCCCAGATTCTATTTTTGTCCGTAGCTGACCTCTTGCTTTCCGGTTTGGGTGTCTGTCTCCTTGATCTGAATCATGCAAGCCACCATAGTTATACAACAAAGCATAAACTATAAATATTAATTTTAATACAACTATAACATATATACATATTATATATACAGTCTATAATTATTTACTTATTATTTATTTTATTTATATGGCACCTTTCATGTTTTTATAAACAACTCAAAGTGGCAATATTTTCCCCACAACAGCCAACCTGTGAGGCGAGGTGGCTTGAGAGAGAGTGACTAGTCCAAGTTCCCCCAGTGAGTTTTCATGCCAGAGGGAGACTAGAACTCACAGTCTCCCAGTTTCTAGATTGGTACCCTAACCACTAGACCAATAATATCAAGCATTAGTTTTATTTCTTATTTCAGCCAGGGAAGTTACAGAACAGAAAAACAACACAAAATATAGTGCAATTAGAAAAGTTATCGTGTGCAATAATAATTTTACACAATGTTTTAGATACACAGAATTGATAATAATCTAGTCTTCATTGTTACCATGGCATTTCATGCATTCAAGAAACCTTAGGATTTTTTCAAACTACTATAACTTACATATTCCAATGCAATTTTCCTACATAATTAAAGCCACAATAAATATGCTGTTGTAGGAATGAATGGATTGCACATTATTGCTATTCTTTACAATTGTTCTTTACAGTTATTTACAATTAAATAAATAAAATAAATAAATGCTACACAGAAGTAAATTGTTGTGTATTATGCATGGGTGTTGAATAATTACAATGAAGTCATAGATTAATTCAGAAACATTTTTTTTGTATGAAAGGGCCAAAAGTGGTGCAGGTTGTTTGTACTGTTCTGTTTTATATGATGGGACTTAGTTGATTTTGATTTTAGAAACTAGAAGAACTCTCTTTCACTTTATCAAAATAATCTCTACTGTTTATACCTTCTTGGGCAGCTTCATGTGGTGAAAAAATCCGAGCATCACCACAAGGGGAGGTGCTAATATAGAGATGAAACTGCACATTTTCATCCAATTTGAAGCCACCTTGTTCTGACTTGATAAAAATAGATTTTTGCTGGTCTTCCTTATTGCTGAAACAAAAAGAGAAAATATTATTCAGGTTGCATGGAAGTATATAGTGTACATCAAACAAAACCTACCATTTAGCATAACTAGATCAAAGATGTTATGGTATAGTCATATTTATTATAATAAATGAAAGGGACTACTGAGAGGATTGCCAATAGAAGTAAATTATTCTGCAGATAATTAGAATTTTTTGCTTAAGTAATTTAGCAGCAAACTCTACATTCAGTCATGGATTACATCAAAGGAAATTACAAACAGCTGTTGTTCACTTACAACTTAGAAAAACCTATACATAAATGGCTGAAATGGAGCCTCTGAAACCAACCAAAGAAAAATCAGAAAGAACATTGACTCATAAAGTTCATGACCAATGTCTATACATTTCTCTTAACACACTGAATCCACTATTCACTTCCAATTAGCAAAGTGCAGAAGCACTCTTATGTCAGAGCCATTTTCACATTTTTTGAATATTCATACCTTGCAATGGACTTCATAGAGCTTATTATCTTTCTCTTACAATTATTTTTCTGCACATCTTAAAGTTTCTTCTATCCACCCCTATTAAACATTCTACACAAAACACAAATTCATCTTTATTCCCTATATATATTTGTTTTCATAGATTTTCACAGTTATAGGTATGCAGGTTTTGGTTTATTCGGGTCTTTTCCCGTGTAAAATTAAAGATGCTTATAACAAATATCCTACCTCTATGGGGAGGAAACCTTCATGCTGACCAAGAAGTATGAAAAACTCGAAGTCAGAAGAGCCACCATCTTATGTGACTTAGA
>JAPKID020003238.1:0-12532 GCA_026931265.2 Tropidonophis doriae
GACTTCAGCTCCCAGACTTCTCCAGCCAGGTTTGCTGGCTGGAGAATTCTGGGAGCTGAAGTCCTTCAGACTTAAAGGTTGGAGACCCCTGTACTAGAGAACAAGTGGTCCCTTTCTCCTGGGGCTTTTTGCCTTTATTGCACCAATGTTGCTGACATTGTTTCCATGATAAATTATGCAATGTAATAAGTGTCAGGTTACATTATTTGTTGATAGTTAAATAGCACCATATTCCACACTTCTCCTTTTGGTCTGCTGCCACAGTAACTAAATGTAAAATGACTATCTATATAATAATATTTCTCCTCTAATTAGTGCTGAGGCTAAATGTAATTAATTGAAACTATTTGGCATTCTTTGACAATGTTCACTATATAAAGTTATGGGCAGATAATTGTAGTAAATAAAACAATGTGGTAATCAGGGGATTTTATGTAGGAATGTGATATATAAAGCTGCTGAAGTGGTGGAATTCATTGGGTTCATACTGTATATCATACAAAACAATGATTTGTTTAGCTATGATTTGTTGCGTAAGCCTTACTGCCCTTGTTCACATATCACACTAAATGGTGGCTAAATTTACACATTTTGCTAATGCAAAATAAAAGAAAAACAAATCAGATGTATGTGGCCTTCAGACTCAGTTTGATCCAGGGGCAGCTGTTGGGGAAGCAGGATAACCTACATCATGATGTTGTTACTTAAATACTGTGAATTGTTAACTGTATGCTATTTACATCATGGTGCTATTGATGTCAATTTACATAATTTGAATTGTTTATATGATAGTTTCATGAAGCACATGATGTTATTCTGACACCTGTTATGTGTTATATTTGGTTTTAATATATTATGATATGTGAGACCAGACATTTACATGTCTTCTTTCATATTCTTCATTTAATGACAGCATAATAAATGTGCAGATACACTTACCAGAGACAGACAAACTTATTTCCAATCTTTACAGGCTTCAACAAGAAGTAGATCTTCTCATAGAGGATGCCTATTTGAATAGTCCCTCCCCCTCCCCTTTTACAACTGTAGCAACAGGCACAAGAAACACATGTTGTTCTTCCAGACAAAAAGAGTTCTACTTTCTAGTTTTTATAGGAGGGAAATAGTTGACTGCTGAAAGTTCAGAGCTGCAGTAGACGAAACTCACATTTTTTTCTCTCAGCTTTTTATTTCCCTGAGTTACTAAGCTCATCAACATATCCTGAATGCCATGACCAAAAGATGTTCTACTACCTAGTTTATAAAACATGCACTCACAAAGTTGCTTCCAGCTCATTGGCAACTGATTATCGAAGCAGAGAAATTGGTCTAAGCCAAGGCTGTCAAATTCGCAGTCTGTGAGCTGGATGCGTCATGTGCTGGCCACATCCACGCCCAGTTTAGCGAAGTGGAAAAAGTCATGATACATCATGTGACATCACCGTGATGATGCAAGTTTGATACCCCTGGTCTAAGATGTTCATAAAAGACTGTGAGGATAGCATTATATATATAAGCATTCTTTCCTCTTACTTGAGGATGGGAGGAAAAGCACATTAACATGCTTTTGTAAGGAAGAACCTACTAACTGCCCATTACTATCTGGTAGCTTAATCTATCTCACAGGGCTTTTTAAAGATAAGATAAAGATAAGAAATACCAATGGTTCTTTTATTAGAGAAAAGGTGGACCTTAAATATAATACATGATGTATTCTATATCCTTTATTTAAAAACACAACAGTACCTTCCCTGCAATGTGAAGCAGTGCAGTGTTATAAAAGCTGGAGTATTTCTGTTGTTGATGTCCTGGCTCTTGCATAAACACTGCTAAATCCACAATTCATAAGAAGCCAAAAATAGTTTTTAAACTGACTCAGCTGAAGCTAATGGGGGAAATGTCTTGATCCTTTATCTGCAGTGATGTTGTTAATTTGCGAGGCTTGACCACTGTTTAGTGAAAGCACTCTATTTCTAGTTAGAAGCAAGCATGCATTAGATGCGTTGAAAACCTCTGGTTTGGATAGAGCCTGTTAGGCCATTAATTTATAATTGTCCTAATGGGTTAGCCTTTGGTTTTTGTTTACCTCCTGGACTGAATTTCCTTTGCCTTTATGTGTGTGCTGTTCGTTACTTAAAGGACCACAGTATGTGCATCAGCTGGGGGAAGAAATAGCATGCTGAGGATAAATAATTTTTTTTATAGAAACCAGAACTTCTTGTTGTAGCATCATTGGTAATGCGGTGGCAGGTATGACCATTATTTCACTTTCTGCTACTCTTCCAACTGAATTGCCCTTTTGAAGCTAGAGGTGGCTTTTACTTTTTGGCTTCATTAGCACCTTCCATTTTCATTAAGTTTGGAGTGCTAATGGACTGTTAGAAAACAGTTGCAACTCTCACATGCTGCTGGACTACACATGGGATGTTGATGACTTTGTGCAGTGGAGTGAACCATCTGGCTTTGCAGGGAGCCAGCACATTGGAAATAACAAAATTTGTTGTTCGGCTCCAAGAAGGTCACTGATGCCTGCAGCTCTTGTTCATAAGAGCTTGTCCAGTCTTTTGGGTCTTTAAAGTTAGGAGGATGATTGCATGAAACGTGACCTCTTGGGAGATGACTAGTAATTGAACCATCTGTTTCAGTTGCACATGCTTGCATAGTCAGCTCCCTGGGCATCTCATAATAATGATGAATTCCAAATGGGAAGTCATTTGTCCAAATATCTAAGAATTTGAATCGAGAATGTTATGATTTCTAAATCAGCTACAGTTATTGAGTAGGATTGCAGGTTTTTATGGAAATTCCTTAAGAGCCTGTTTAGGCAATTATCAAAGCAAATACTGGATGACAATATATATTCTCTTTATGAAGAGGTTCAAATTGGTTTTTGAAGCAAATGAGCTTTAAAGTCATATCAGACCTTAAATAAAAATAAATAAATAAATAAATAAACCCAACTTTGAGACAATATACCTATAATGTTTAATGTCTTCTTCCCATTTCTACCCAGTCTGACTAGATGTGAAACTAAAAATATTGCAATTCACTTAATAGGATGTTAATTAGTTCTGATTTGATTTTAAAAGAGAAGTTCATTTTAGTTTTGATTCAATATTTGGTGACAAAGCAGTTCAGTTTGAAATGGTTTAACTTTTTTTTTTTTAAATCCTAATATGCTATGAATGGGAAACTTTTGAACATCTGCTCCGTTTTAAGGTGGAGTGAAATAAATAGCAAAGATGGCAAAGTTTTAATGTAATTTACTTCTGCTATGCTTCATTTGTTCGAGGGTTTTTACTTTTACAATAAAAGTTTGTATTTTTTCCTCCTTCACCACATCAAAGATAACAAGCCTGAGGAGAGAACAATACAGCAAAGTCTCAAACTTTCTAATGCATAGCAAACACTATCGATATTGGCTGAACCAAAGCACCAAAGCTTTAAAATTCAAAATTTTAAGAACTATGTAAAATCCAAACTGAAAAAAAAAAAGCTATTTTCGGGGTTTGTTTTTTTCCTGATGTGCCTCTACGTTGTAATTTGCTCTCAATTCTCCTTGGATATTTTGGGTTACTATCATATCTGGCAAAACTGCATGACAAGGTTGGACCCTGTCAAGATCCTTGCTAGCTTCATTGAGATGCTAGGCATATTGACAAAATATGAATTATTTTGAGTCATCTGTGGATTACCATTATGCTTACAATATCATTTTCTACGAACCTATAATTAATGTTAAATATGATTTGTTGAAACACACTAATGATTTATGGTTTATTTGTTGCCAAATTATCCATAGTTTTTCTAAGATAAATATAATAAGAACTATGTTTAATCTAGTATTGGGCTGAAACCATTCCAAAACATTCCAGTTAAAATGGAAAATCCACCATGTGTGAATGATGCTGCTATCTCCCATAATTTTTTCCCCTCTTTATCCATCTTGTTAGAACGGAATTGCAATGAGAAGTTGCAAATTGAATTTTAAGTGTTGCGCTTTTTTATTAGAAGCTTATTGTATAAAGGCTGGGGAGCTGAAATGTGTTTTCCTCCTTTTGAAAAAAGAACCTGGGCAGAATTCAAAATTTGAATGTGAATCTTTCAAAATGTAAAATTCAGATTACTTAGTTTTGGGAACATATTTCAGTTTGTTTCTGTTAGGTTCAAAGAGGAGTCCTGATAAATTGTCAAGTCGTACATGTGTCCAACTGCATGTTATCTAACAACTGGAGTTGAATAAATAGAATTGGGGATTAAATTCATTTATATGTTAAAAGCCAGCTTCAAAGATAAAGGCACTATTTGTACACACTTCAAAGATGAACTCGGGCTATGCAAAGTTGTGATATAAGAGTGCTTCTTTTCATGCTTCCTGCCGGACATCAATATATTGAGTACCATGTTTTCATTCCAATGTACATCCAATTATGATATCTGGTTTTGTTTTGATTAGTACTTAGAAATAGTACTTTCGCATGTTAAATTTTATATGCAGATATGAATTGAAAATCTACATCCTTGTACTATAATTATTAGGTATGTCAAGTTCTTTCTTTTTATTATGTACAGCATCTAAGTACCATGCCATTTGCTAATAGAAAGGTAATAAAACTTGTAGAAATCTTACACATTTATTTAAATTGAGTTATCATTTATCACTTTTGCTACTGATACTTTACTTTATGCTTTATTAGGCTTTATTATATATGCTTTATTATAATCGATTCAAATAAAGAGCTACTAGGTGGCCCAGAAAGCTGGACATGGTGATCCAAAGATGGGCCATCTTTTCAGACATTGAATTCCTTTATGTGATATTAAAAAAAATAGTTTTCAAAGGAATCAAATATTATGAAATGTTGACAATTTTACTCCTATGGGCTATGTCACATGAACTTAACTTAAAACTTCTATTTAAAAGCCAAATGACATGAGATTCTGGTGTTCCTACTTAAAATCTCTGAAGACTTTCATTCCTGAAATACATCCTCATACAATTTGGGCAGAGAAAACAAAACGTCATGAGATTTGTTATCTAGTTGAGTTTTCAGTCTTCAAAAACTACGAACCACCTCGGACCTCCGCCTTTTCCGCCAGCGTCTGAAAACGCTTTTATTTCAACAAGCCGGCCTAACATAACCTCCCACCTGCTGATTTTATTGTCATAAATTTTAATTAGAGAGTTTTAAATAGTTTTAGCACGGGGTAATTGTTTAATAAGTTTTTAATTATTTATTTTTGTATATTTGTACTGTTTTAATATTGCCTTTGCGCTGCTCTGGGTCCTCCCGGAGAAGGGCGGGATATAAATTCGGAAAAAAAAGAAAAGAAATAAAAACTAATTCAGAAAATGGGAAGAAGGAGGAAATGGAAGAGCGCAGAAACTGGGCAGTTCCTAAGAGGCAACCAGCTCTGAAGAAGAATTTGTGCAACTATCCCCCTAGGCATAGCTGCTATCTCTCCTTGGGCTTAAATAGGAAATTCTGGAAGAGCCCTAAATGGTATGCCAACTCTGGGGGAGAGTTCTCCAAATCCAGGTAACCCAAAATTCCAGAGTTACTCTGTCTTGTTAAAGTTGAGTCACAGCTGGTTCCTTCCTATGCAGACCCAGGCAGTCTTCATGTTCTACCTTAGATTATAAAATCTACTAGATAAAGGTGGAAAAAAGTAATGACAGAGCCAAAGAAAAAGAAAAGAAAAATGAACGGAGAAGAGAAGAAAAGAAGTAGGACAGGGAATCATTTTACAAGATATACATCAAATCATATGCATTTATTTGCCACAGATCAATTGTAATTTAAAAAATCTTAAATTATCCACAAAGAATGGGTTAACACCAGCTAGTTAAACATGAAAAAGAAACAAATGACAAGCTATTAACATAAAGCCAACCATAGCCTCTTATTAGTAACATCATTATTTAGTTTTAATTTGCAAATGTACTATTCATTCATTCATTTATTCATCCATTCATTCATTCATTTATTTTATATGGCCATCTGTTTTGCTATTGTGATCCTGCTAATAAAGGTGAAAACCAGAAAACAACCAAAACAATCAAATTAATTTACAAAGAAATCACAACTAGAATTAATCAATATATCATGTTCCAGAGGTCCAAATAGGTAACTCCATCTTTCAATAAAAAACAAATAACAAGTGACCAGCCAGAAGAGGTCACCTTACACCCTGACCTACCTGCGGGTTTAAAAAAAACCAAAACCACAAACTTCTACTGTAAATTTTATAGATATTTACCACCTTCTTGTCATTTAGATTTAAAGGGAAATATCCCCCCCCCCGTTTAATTGTATCAGGTTCTGTTTGAGCCAGTTCCTGCAGTTTTCTTGTCAAGAGTTTTCAGACGTGATTCACTATTTCTCCTTTCCTAGGGCTGGGAAAAAGTAACTTAAAGGCCAACCAGTTGGCTTTGTGTCTAAGGCCAGACTAGAACACTAGTTTCAAAGTTTCTAGCCTGATGCTTTAACCACTACACCAATGGCTCATGAAAATAGCACCCTCCTGTAACTCCTTCAACCACATGCATCTTTTCCTGGACTCATGTGTCAGCAAGGGTGCAATACAAGAAAAAGGCATACTTTTAAAGAGCTGCAGGCAAATTCTATGTAAAACACTTTTTGGGGGGGTTTCAATCTTAAATTCTGCACAAACTTAATCTACCAATAGATCTCATTCTACCATTTCCTGAGCCCCTTTGCATGGTGACAACAAATAATTAATTACTATTCTGTAGCTTCTTAAAAGACTTTACTATACAAGTCTATTCCTAACAAGATTAAAAAAACAAGCAAACATATCAACTTCATATTCCTATATATTGTTCCCATTTTCTCCTTTTCTATTTCTTAAATAAATGGTGCTTTGGAAACAATTGATTTTTCTGGATAGCGCATTGATCATACACCTAGCCTGAGGACAGAATATAGCTTCAGAAACAATAATAACGAAGG
The DNA here is from genome assembly GCA_026931265.2 of Tropidonophis doriae. Lineage (NCBI taxonomy): Eukaryota > Metazoa > Chordata > Lepidosauria > Squamata > Natricidae > Tropidonophis > Tropidonophis doriae. The sequence goes on from JAPKID020003238.1 coordinate 6,975, forward strand.
CAATCATCTAATTTTAGTGAAATAAAAACTGAAAATGTACATCTTCTAGAATAATCTCTAAGATGACTTTTGATGTCTTGTGCTTGTACTTCATCCTCAGTGACATGGTAATCTACTAAAGTTCTTCACACAATTTTTCTCTTTGCAATCTGGGAAGAACAGATTCACCAGTGATTGTGCTCATTTATAAAAGCATCCAAAACAAAATTGAACCCCAAGGCTGATAAACTATAAAGATGCTGATCAGATCTCAGCAGCAGTAACAGAATGGACAATGCTTTGGGGCTCACTCAGCTAAAAGACAGCATGAGGAGATGAATGACTTTATATACCCAATTACAAACACCACAGCTTTGTTGAATGAATGCGGAAATCATAAAATATGTTGCATGCCTTTTATTAAGTAAGGAATACTTGTGAAGATTTACTAACTTTTCTGTAATTTAATTCCCTTTCACTGTATTTTCTTTTTTTTTGCAGAAAACTAAATCAAAGAATCATTTGGAAAGAACAAACCGATAGAGCAAACTTATAATGCCAAAGCATAAATGGCTAATTGGTTTTGTTTATCAATAAAGATTGAGTTGCCTGCTTCATACCCATACGCAATTCATTCATTTACAGAAGCAAGCTCCATCATAGTCGGACAAATATATCTTACATAAGATTTTCTCTCTGGAAAGATATATATGTATGTGTGTGTGTGTATGTGTTACGTTTCTTGAGCTGATCAATAAATAGGAGAGAAGTATGCTTCCTCCCTTAATTGGGGCTTAACAGGGTGTTGTGACACAAGGAGAGAGAGAGGGAGGGAGGGAGGGAGAGAGCGAGAGCGAGAGACAGAGAGAGAGAGAGCACTTCAGTGAAGAGATCTTAGAGAATTGGTAGGATGTAGGTAGGATGTGAGATGTTGGAGCCCTTTAAGGTATCCACACAGTGGAGGGAATTGGAACAGCAGATTATGGTCCTAAATCAAGGAATTTCTTCAACCCTCGCTAAATCTTTTCATCCCTCCTGCCATTTTTAAAACAGTAGTTGCATTTCCAATTAAGTCAAGGGGCACTCAAACCAACAGAGGAGGAGAGGAAATGAGTAAGGGCGGAAGATTGGGAGAGGTGGAGAGAGACGGAAGTCCCCCATCTCCCTTCATGAAGCAGCTTCATATTTTGGCCTCTTCATAAGGTCAGATTTAGGTTTACATCTGTATGCATTTCACAGTCCTTCATTAAAGGACTGATGTATTGTGTTAACCTGTTATGGGGGAATTTGCACTTTGGGAACTTATTTAAAAAATGAATTGCAATGGTTTCGCTTTTCATGATGTGAACAATGTGATTACCAATTTTAAAATATCAAAACTAAACTGAAGCGCCACAGTCATACCTTGGCATTCAACCATTTTGAAACTTGTTGAATTTGATACCCAATGTATCTTGATGCAACATTTTTGTCCTGGTACTCATTGTTTGTTTGGTACTTGAAGCGCAAGCTAGAACCTGTCAGTGTCAGTTGCCTTGTGACTTGTTAATCTTTCTAGCCAACTTGTTTGGTACCATATTTGTTGGTACTCATTATTTTTGGTACTCATCATACCTCCTGGAACCAATTAATGATAAGTGCCTAGATACCACTAAGAAAAGACCAGATGAAAAAAATGTGCCAGGTGTTATTTCATTATTATTATTAATAAAAATATGAATATTATGTGTAATGAGCATAACACCTGGCACATTTTTTTCATCTTAAATTTGGGAAGGTGATTTCTAAGTAGTTTGAAGACTCATGAAGATTAAACCAGAAAATTGAGTAAAACCAAAACTGAGAATTTTGCCCAGTTCTTCAGAATTTGAGAAAGCAGCCTGAAAAGTCTAATCCAAAAGAGATGCCATAACAATGTAGTGGAGAGATATTCAGAAATACTCTTTTTTCTGGGCACAAAATAAAATGAAAAAACTTAGAAATGTTCACAGAAAATGTCACTGAGAAATGTGGCAGAGCTTTCATTGAATCTTCTCCCATCATAACAAGAACCTGAAGGAAAAGTCCTAAAATCTAATGAATTAATAATAGACAGGTGGCTAAATTTACAGGAGAACAGTAAATATACTGTTTACTTCTCCCTTCCCCCCTAAAGTAGCTAGGAATCACAGTTACAGTACATCATATGTTTTGATATTGTTCTTAAAAAGGCTAAAATTTTTCTGATAGCCATAAAATAGAAGAACAACAGATGCTGTTATTAAAATGGCTGCAGAAGCAATTCAAAAACAACTGGATGCATTGAAAAAACGTAAGTGTGTATGTTGTACATTTTATAGGGACTATCACAACACAGTCCTGTTATGTGGACCTGGAGATTCCCAAAGTGGAGGGAAATTTGCAATTAATCAGCAAGGGTCAAAGAGACAAGCAACACCGAACAACTATTTATTGAGCTAAATAGGCCTAGTGTGGACAACATTTGGTGTTTATTAGATGTATAATTTGGTATCATTTGGAGCTTAGAACACTATCTCTAGAATCTGAATATTTTTTTCTCAGAGAATCAGACTCGGAGTAAAACTAGACTTACTTAGCTTCAAGCACAGTGGATGTACATGTATATCTTGCTCTGGAATAAAGAATGGTGAATGTTCTTGGCAACAGTTAGATTTGAAGCCCCTGAACCATTTACTTTTTAGTTACTTGTGGCAAATTATATTTAATGACACTCATAAATGCATCCAAGATATGAATTAGTTTGGATCTGTTGGTTTGCAGTAGATCTAACAGAGCTTCAAAATTTTTACAATAGAAATTGTGGATGATTTATGAGTTCATATATGATTTCCGCACCTGGACATTTACATGATTGACGGTATCTGCTTTTTCCTTAGCAATATCAGCAATTATGTCAAATTCTGCAACCAAATACTTTTTTGTTGTTGTTACAGCTTATTCTTGCTGCAGCTTCCACAGATTCCTCCTCCTTTTGAAACTGCAATTAATCTGCTGTTATAAACAAAAGGCATGCAAACCAGCCAGGGAATTAATAAAATAGCATATAAGGTATAAAGAAACACACTATATTCATGTGTATATGCAAAAATCCAGCCATAAAACATCATAGACATATCTAAAAATCACCACTGTTCATTAATAAAACCATAATACACAAGAGAACTTAAACTGACGGGATCTCTGATCCACCCTTTGCTTTGACCAAAGTCCTCACTTTAGGTATCACGGAAATTTGTGAACAAGGTCTATGGGGAGTTTCATGAAGGTTCAAGATGGTAATTTAACTAGCTAGCATCTTGTTATTGTAAGCCATCCAAATACTTCAGTAATAAGATGGGTATCATATAAATTAAACAAACAAACTTGTCTTACAACTCATTCATATGCCATCCCCATTCAATGCTATTTCTCCAATATTTTTGCCATTGGCCAGTGAGGTGAGAAGTATCATGACATGTAACATGTTGTACATGGGATCTTCAGAAAGAAACAGAAATGGAATAGAGTTACATTCAGATCTTTTGATAGATGTAATTCAGAACTGAAGTGCAAAGTACAATGAGGACATGATATATAATCATAACCATCATTTCCGATGAGAAATGTAATAATATATCTGATATGACCTTTTTTCAAAAATCATGTTTTACTCTGAAAAATGGAACATTTTTCTAAAAAAATGATCATAAGCCAATGCATTTAAATATATATTTAATACATGCTGGAAAATTGGTGATAAGATCTGAGATGTGAGAATATTTCTTCTGCTTATAGGGAGATGATAGCATTATTGGGCTTGGAAAGGAGCAACTTTTTGCAACTAGAAACGAAGCACATCACCAATTGTATTAGCTTTTCCTAATCTGGCACATTCCAGATGTGCTGAATCATAATACTTAAACTGCTTGGTCATTATGAGAATGGTAGACCGGTGTATACAGAAAACCCCCCGGGTGGGTAAAGCTTTCTTTTATTAAATTAGTTTATTTGTGCATCAAGACCAAAGTTTGATAACTTTTTATGTAGCTCTGAGCTAGCTTTCAAAGCTTTCCTATTCGGCCTGCTGAATCAAAATAATTCCAATTCAAAACTAACCCACCCTAGTAGACAAGAATCAGAAGTTAGCGAGCAACCCAGAGAGGCGGGTTATGGAGAGGTACCAGACTTGGTGAAGGGTTAAGGCTTCTGTGAGGAGCAGAACTTTGGGAATTTAAACAGGATCAGATACTGCACCTATTAATATCCTCCACCTCCTGTAAAGTAACCTTAAAAGAAGCTAAATATAAAAATGTTCCTGCTGGTTCAAACCAATATTCCACATCCTATGACACTGATGGGATAGAAAGTGAGGTTCTTGCCTGAAAAACCAGGATTGCTCACTAATCTGATTTGGATTATTTTACCCATCTCCCCCTCTCTTCCACTGGCACCAACAAAATCTTAATAAAGGTGATGTTTATGTTTGTAATTGAGGTAGATCCAATGCCACAACTTTTCTCCATTCCCAACTCTATTTTTTTTCCCATGGAAGAAGGCTTCCACTTTGCACCTCGGTGGCCCATCGCCTCTATCTCTACATGATCTGAAGTCCCTCCGTACATTTTTAACTAACAAAACGCCACCATCGCCCACTTTCCTTGCGAGTGTTAGGGATCAAAGATAACATTCTTTTCTGTCTAGTACACTTAGTGGACATGCCTCCCCGACGGTGAGATGAAAGGGACTCACTAAACTGTTGCCATTTTGCAACATCTGCTATAATTCCCCTAAATCCAGATTTGTCTGACACTCAGAGCACTCCTGATCTTACATCATGAACATGTGACAGTGTGAGGCCAGTCGTATCAAACTCAGAAAGACGGCAGCTCCAGGCTATGGCTGCAGGAAAGGAAAACGATTCTCTCCCTCCCTCTCTTCGCCTCCTCTTTGCTTTTTCGCCCCAGGCCAAATACTTGTAGCAAAGTAGTATTCAACTGGCAAGTTTAAATCTTTCTTCAGAAAGGGTATCTGGAACATATGTGAGGTGCCTTTGTCAAGCGGGCAAAACAAAACAAAACAAAACAAAACAAAAAAAAGATTTGGGCAGCACATAAGCAAATGACCTGTTCTCGAAATACAAAGCCCGGTGTCCCAATTAATTACAGCTAAGAAGTTCTGATATATGCAGAAGACATTGTGCCCTCAATCCTTAACTCTGTCCTATATTCTGAAAATAGCCCTCAGGTTGCTAACAACAGTCGCTCCCTGCAAAAATGAGAGATGTTTTAAAAATGGCTAAGGTTGATGTCACGAAGGATCTTATATTGATTTGCAGAAAGTATGCAAGTTGCCCAGCCATAGAAGGAAAAGTGGGGTTGGGGGGGGGGAGAGAAGGAAAGAGAACAGCTCTCTGCATCAGGGAAGCAAAATAAGAGAGACTGGGATGGGGGTGGGTGGGGTGAGATAGACCCACAATGGTGGCAAATCCTCTTTGGATTGTCTGTGACTCCAGAATGGGAAGGGTCACTGCCACAATGGAGCCATTGTTCTCTAGTCAGAATGAAATGAGGCACTGGATG
>JAPKID020003239.1:0-12532 GCA_026931265.2 Tropidonophis doriae
TGATGAGGGCTCTGCGTTGGAGGCAGAGAAGGGGCCAGAGCCCTCATCAGAGCCTTCCCCAAACTTCAGGACTGGCCCATGTTCCTCCCCAGCCTCCTCACTGTCCAAGGAGTGGAGTTTGCAGAGGACAATTAGTTTGCTTAATTGCCTTGTGACTCTCAGAGACTCCTTGCCAGGTTCCTTTAGATACTGGCTTGTCAGCTCTGCAAGCCAGATAAGGTCTGTGACTGTAAATCCTCCCTTGAAAGACTTTGCCGGATGTGAATGAGCAGAATTCACAGTAAAGTAATAAAAGGGGTTTTTGTCAGGACAAGGAGTTTGCTTCATGCTCTTGGGAAGCCTAGGTCAGAACACACTGATCTTAGTGTAACACTATAAAACAGGGGTGTCAAAGTGACATTGTCATCACATGATACATCAAGATATTTTCCCCTTTGCTAAATTGGGCATGGCCAGGGTGTGATACATCCGGCCTGCAGGCTGGGAGTTTGACAACTCTGCTATAGAAGCATGATTCCCTGGGAGATGTGGCCTTAATATAAAATCCAATCAGGGATAATTCCAGTCCTCTAGGTTCCACAAGGACTTGTACTCTGCAACTAAATTGACATTAGCCATGAGTGGGAATAATGGCTGGAGTGAAAAAGTGTTTCTTGGCAGGATGATTGTAGGTAGAATTGTCTCATGAATGCCTCCTCCAAATCCTTCAATTTCTTTAAGGATTCTTTACCTACTCATGGAAAATTTTACTTAGCTAATCCTTTCTCTTGTGCATTGCTCCAGGATCTTTAGCAATCCCTTTGATGGTAATTAGCCCATTTTCCTTTGATGCAAAAGAAGGAAATATTAGGGAGTTATTGAGGTTTGGAAAGGTTTTTAGATTTATCCAAGGGAGAAAAAAATTACCGTACTTTCCAAAGGCATAATTGTGATTCCAATCAGGAGGCTCCGTGGCTGTTATTTAAAGAAAAATAGAGCAAACTAGTTACATAGCATTTCACATAACATGCAGTTATCTAATCTTCTAATCTGGGCTTCTGCTTCCAAAGACTACTGTTATACATGACAAATGCAAACACAGTTTCTACATAGTTTTAATCTTCGTTTTAGTTAGGGGGGGTGAGTATTGTAATTTTAGCACAGGTCTTTTAGTTTAATTTATTTTTAAGATACTTTATTGTATTTATTATCTGTAGTATTTTATTATTGCCTGTGCACCGCCCTGAGTTCCTCAAGGGAGATAGGGTGGTATATAAATGCGAATAAAGATAAAGACAAGCAGAAAAATAGGTAAATCACAATTGTAGACTCAATTGTCTTTTTAAAATCTTGCATAATGCTTTTTTTCCATTCATAATCCCCAAGCTGTCTGACTATGAAATGAGCATGATTGTTTCTTTCTACAGTCTATTGTGACACTAGATGGAGGGAAACTTGTCCACATACAAAAATGGAATGGCAAGGAGACCTCACTGGTTCGAGAAATAAAAGATGGCAAGCTGATTTTGGTAAGAGAATCAATACATCCCCCACCCCCCACCCCCTTGGCAATTGGTGACTTCTTTTGTAGGAAGAAGTTCACTTGGAAATTGTTGAGATGGAGTGATACCAAAGCACTGCTAGACAGTGAAAATTAACTACTATTTGGGAAGTCTGAATGATTTCTTCTTTCAAATGAATAAGCCATCAAAGGGAGCAAAGAGTCAAATAATGCAGCTTGCAGCATCCCTGGTTTGGTTATATCTGATTTCTAGAAACTCACAGTGTTGCAAAATGCTTCACGTTCAAAACACGTGGTTTCGGGTGAGAAATGGATTGTTTGGTCCTTTTAGAAAGTGCCTTGGCACCCTTTCGAAGTAGTCTGGTGATTGAATCTTGGACTTTGGCACTCAAAAAGTGTGTTTCGGATTTGAACACATTTTCACAATCCTGCCAGAAATATCTTCAGCCTTAAGGAACACTTTTGAGTGCAGAATTGATCAACTGCTGATTAACAGAATTGATCAACTCAACCCTTAGTTCTTTCCTCTGGGGAAGAGAATATAGACTTCTTGGACAAAAACTAGAGTAAATAATCTTCATGTTTAGGCTAAGACAGACTTTATTACAAAAAGGTAGGGAACAATCCTTTATACATAGAGAAATATAGCCGCAAGACTGACCCAACCCATTGTATCATAATTTAGTTTATTTTAATTCAATTTAATATGCAGGGCAAGTCTGGCTCATTTTTGGTTAGCAAAATAATGGTTAATTCCATTGTAAATTGGGCAAAAACCAAGCCTGTAATAATTTATAGTGCAGTAAAAGAGATAATTTTCTTTCCCATAGGCGGATTTTCCTTCAGCATTCCAGAATAAACGATAATTGTCTTATGTATTATCTTCTCTTTCAGACTCTGACAATGGGTGATGTGGTTTGCACTCGTACCTACCAGAAAGATAACTAGAAAGTGTCTACCTCCTTCCTACCGTAATACTATTTTTCACTGCCAAATTGCTGATGTTTTTTCTTTCTTTGTGTTTTGTACTGGAATTCTGGAGACCTTTCAGTATCCAACTTGAGCTCTCTTCATAAGTGCCAGTCACCCTGACCTTTATGGAGTTTTGGGTGTGCCCGCACATTTTTACTATCAAAGAGATCTAAAAAAAACAGTAATAAAGTGAATTAATTGTTACCAAAAAATGCCTAGTTGAGTTTCCATCTACGTGTTCTGCTTTTATCAGGATTATGACTATGCCTCATTTAAAACCACATTTTCTTCAAAACTGAAAGTTGGTTTCTATTAATCTACCTGACAGAGGCAGTTGCTATGTTCATGCTGTTGCATGTCTGAAGTGCTTCTTAGGAAGCTGAACACACAAGTCTGCATTAGATCTCACTATTGCCTGATAGTAATTGGCAACCGAGTCTCTGCTATACAGAGGTGTGCTTGCCTTCTACAAAATTACCATGCTCTATCATTTTGCAAGACAAAATATGTGTAAGACTGATATTGGATTAGACCTGTCCAATTTCATACTTGTATTCTAGATCAGTTGGTTTTCCAAAACTATATATTTCACTGCATATCAGTCAAGATTGTTTTTCCCATCACAAGTATTACTAAAGATCTAGAACAAGAATAATCAAGAGTCTCATAGCTAGCAAATTTACAAATTGTCTCATTACTCTGCTAGCTGCAGGGTGACTTGATAGACAGACCTGCCTTATCTACTGATATCAGAGTGGGATCTTTGAAGGTCTGAATTAAGAATTTCCTTTTCTAGTGTGGAATGTAATGCCTGTAATTTTAAACATTACATAGCATGTACAGACCTTGCTTTTAGATGTTGTTATAATGGCTATGATAGTCCTGTATTTGGCTTGTTTGTATATAAATTGGCCCTAGAAACGTGAATATAGATTATTTATCAATTTAGTTTTAGGAAAGCACAGCAAATAACCAGAATGGATCATGTAGGCAGCAGCAAGCAAACTGGAATCTTTCAGACAAAAACCTCTGGGTTGAGTGAACAACTTTTAAAATACACAGACAGGTTGGGAAATATGTGCCACACAAGTTTTATTTTCTCCTGCTGTCAGCAACAGTATTTTCAAAGCACTGCATCATTCCTGGGATGGTTATATCATTTTTGACCAAAATTTATTGCTCTTTTGCTTAGTTTCTAAAAATTCCCCAATGTATGCATTTAGGAAGGAGCATATATTTCTCTTATCAGCGACTTTAAATGAAGCACACTGAAACAATAGCTGTCTTTGCATCTCCTAAAGCGGTATTTCTCAACCTTGGCTAATTTTAAGTTGTGGGGGACTTCAACTCCCAGAATTTCCCATGCAGCGTTTAATTCTGGGAGTTGAAGTCCACACATCTTAAAGTTGCCAAATTTAAGAAACACGGTCCTAGGCTATTTTATCTGACTGACTCATTATCTCCATGTATTTCCAATGTATTTCTTACAGAGACAAATCATCAAATTTTATATAGCACAAAGCCCTATTTCTGGTTGTGTTGATCTAAATTGCATTGGACATTTAAAACATTTTATACTTTCCTTCTGGTGTATCAGTATGAGTCAAAAGTAAACAGCAATGTACTTGGGTCCTGCTTATATCAGCACTGCTGACATCAGTGTTGCACCCTCCAGGAAGACAATGCCATTTATGTATTTTGAATTTATGTCACCAGCTAAGTGTACTTAAGCATTAGATTAATGTTGCATTTCTATATCTCCGAAGTTAGCTACAGCTCGGCAACCTATGCCTTTGAATAAAAATGTTATCAAAAATGTTGGACAGTCAAGGACTAATGCAACTCTCCTACTACAGTTTCTACACCGGATAAACAAGAGGCTTGTTCCAAATGTTAGGATAACTTAAACAGAAGATATCCAGTTGACAATTCATGGGAAGGTCTATCTGACTCATCAACCCCTCCCTCTTATCTTTGCAAAATTTAAAAATAATAATAATTGGCACGTACTGGAGAGAATAATCCTGGGTATTACTTTATATGCCTTTATTCATCCAATACATCTGGTCAATGATTACTTTGCACACTGCTTAAGGGAAGAGGTGTCTGACTTAGGTATACATCTTGACTCATGGCTTCTGCTGGAAAAATAAGACTGCAACTGGCATGCTTTGGCTAGCAGGCCAATTGCAGTCCTACCCTATCTTAACTGTAATGACTCATGCCCGTCACCATCTGCGTAGATTCCCGCAACGCACACTACATTTGAACATTTCATTTTCAGTTAGTTCAAATTACAGAAGCCTGTGTGTTGATTGGTCTTTGCTGGTGGGATCATATACCAGTAATGAGAGTCTTGCACTAATTGCCAACGGCCTTCCAGATGCAATTGGAAATGCTAATTTGTATAGCTCCATAAAACGTGGCCCTTATTTGCAGGACTTCATTCTCCCATTGGAATAAGTCTGGGCAGTTTGATATACTCAAGAAAAAATATTAGCTGCACCTTTTGGAGTTGGGGTAAAGCTCTATGAAACTGCGTGGCTGAATGGCCAGACCAGTTATTTGAAACAGCTTCCAAGTACACATCTGACAGGCTCAACCCTGAATTGCATCCTAGAATTGCTCAAAACAGATTGCACTTGGGTCTTAATCTTATTTGGGTTACAATTTGGCTATTTTGTTACTCTATGGCTTCATTTACTGGTGAACCTTTTAGTGGTATATTTTTGTTATTGTGTATCATTTCTTGTGCATCATATAATCTTTAGTCCTTATACATGCACCACACAGAAACACTGCTGAAACCTATATTCAGCAAAGTGGCCCTTCAAAAAATTTAGCAGTTCTATTACAGGCCCATTTAAAAACTTTATGAACCAAGCTGAAAATTTTTAAGCATGCAAAAGTTCCTTTTCCTTCTAACACAAAGAGTAGATAAGACTACACTCTGAAGAGGCTTATGCAGTGTGCATTGTGTCAATCACGAAGTAGGAAAATTCAATAATACACAAGCAGTGGTTTGCTTTAAATAACTTCTGAAGGTAACATAGGCATGGACAGGTTTTTTTTGGCAATTATGGTTCTTGGAGTTACATTTCTGAGAAATAGCACTATGCAAAGCAGCCACCTTACCTAATCTCTGATCAAAGAAAGTTTAGTTCATACCTTATATAAATTGCCTTAGATTTCCCAAAGGCAGATATGCAGGATATAACTAAGACATAAGCTTCAAAGTTGCCAGGTTAATACAGAAAAGCTGGCACGCCAACGGTTATGTCACTGACTACTACCTCTTAATAACTTAATAACTAAAATATAATGGGGGGATAAGTTATTTCAAGTTGGATTCGCCTCCTAGAATTTCATGGACTTGTACTGTAGGTATTTGTTGCCACCAGAAGTCACTACCGGTACGTTATCACTGATTTCTGCCAGGCTGATCTTCCACTTCCCAATTTAGACTAGAGCCCTGAAACTGACCAACAGTGGCCCTCTACCTTTTGGGCACCAAGGACCAGTTCCATGGAGGGAGGTTTTTTCTCAGACCCGAGAGGGTGTGGTTTTTGCATGCTGCTTGCATCCCATGGATGGGATTCGTTTGTGTGGCCTGGTTGCTGGCATGCCATAGCATGGTGCCGGTTGGAAACCGCTACCCTAAATATAATAGTCAGTGGAAGAGAAGCACACTACCCTCAGTTTCATTTATATGAGCCCCACTCAAGCAATTGTCTTCTGGGCGAAGGAAGCATAATAGCTCTATGAAGGCTCACTGAGGTCTGGAGTCTTCATTTCACCACTTAAAGCCAGTCTGGGAAAAATAAACTCCAAAGTGCAGCAGCATCCACTGCAAGTCACTCATTGCATCACTGTACCCTCCAAAACTAACAGAGTAAAATGTGACTTTTTGACACAAAAATGCTGATACCCTTCTTATTTTTCTCCTTTCTCCAAATCCAAGTTTACAATAAAAGGAATCCCACAAACCAAAACTTTATTCATGGTTCAAAGGTGAACACTTGGTTCGTTTCTCGGTTTTTAAGACAACTGGTCCTGTACCTGATTTCTTCCCCACACAGTATTACAGGACAAATGGAACAACAGGAACGCAGTTGCATGATGTGTTCTTCAACCAATGTGTCCCTGTTGGGGAGAGGGAACATTCACAGTTCCTTCTGCTGGTCGGCAGATAATAACGGGCGGATGCTGAGTCAACATAAGGTTGTTCCCAAGTGAGGAAACGCGCCGACTGCCAGCTTCATACAAGTTTCTGCAAGATGGCTCTGGGTTGCTCTAAAGAGGCTGGCTAAAATCCAAGCATGAAGAAATGAAAGAATGGAGAACGGAAAGAACATCTGGGACATGGTACCACCCAGTGGCAGGCTGCTCCTTCCTTTCCACTTTATGGGAGGAGAATAGCCATCCTTGTGATAATCCTTGAAAAACGAAGGTGATTTTCAAAGAAGGAAACACCATTTTATCTTAACGCATCCTCCTGGTTCAGTTGTTCTTTTTTCCAACTGATGACCAGAGGGAATGGAAGCTACAATTTGCACTGAGAACACATGCAGCCCAGAGTCAGATTCTCTGTCTCATTCCTTGTGCTTTTTCTTATGATGATGCTTTTTCCTTTTCCGAGATGGACTGTTTTTTTCCTTCCGTTTTGCCTTCTTCCGAGCTGGCTGATTCCCACTGTCAGAATTGGTGCTGTCAGAAGCCTCCAAGTCTGTGTTCTTACGTTTCCTTTTTTTCTTTTTATCCTGGTCAGGAGAAAAAAACATGTGTTGATGAATTCTGTATGACAGAGCAAATATATCACTATACAGGTAGTCTTCGACTTACGGCCACAACTGAGCCCAACTTTTCTATTGCTGAAACTGTTGTTGAGTTTCCCTCATTTTATGATCCTTCTTGTCACGGTTGTTAAGTGAATCATTGCAATTACATTAGTAACACGGTTGTTACGTGAATTTGGCTTTCCCATTGACTTTGCTTGTCAGAAGGTTGCAAAAAGTGATCACACAACCCTGAGATTCGGCATAAGTGTGAAAAACGCATGTCACTTTTTTTCAGTCATCTTGTAACTTTGAAGTCACTAAATGAACTGTTGTAAGTCGAAGAGTACTTGTATAATGGAGCTACGTCTTTGCAGTAATAAGGTCTGCCCACCCAAAAAAGCAGACTAGAAATAAAAACCATTGTTTGTTACACAGAACACAAACTAAACTACACAGGCAAACTGGCATCTAATTATAAATTAAGCATGCTCAATTTGTGCAGGGAAGTTTCAGTAAATACAACACCACTTGTCTGTTTACAACCCAGTCCTTTCAGCAGTGCCAAGAAGGTTCCATGCTCATTTGCACTATTCAGGTGACCCTGAGGGCACAGATAAACCTCCAAGTGGCCTCAACAATTTTCAGAGGGAATGCTAAAGGTCAGGTGACTGCAAGGAATAGAAATCCCTCCATTCTCCACCATTCAATCAGAACTGAAGAAGCTTATTGGATGAGAAGTAAAACGTCTTCAATGAAAAACAAAGAAAGGCCAGTTGCCTTTTGGAAAAGTATCTTTGGGCAGTTGTGACCTGGATGACTAAGAATGCCCAGATACCTTTTTCTTTTTCTTCATGGAGTGGTGAGCTTTCTTTTCATCTTCTGCAGGGACCGGTTCATCCTCTGGTATAAGGGCATATTTTGTCCCTCCTGGTTGCATGAAGCAATCTTTGGCAAAATGACCTACAACATATGAATTATATAGATACATAAAATAAGGCAACCATTTTAGATTACTCTTCTCTATTTCTTCAAGATTTATAAAGAACTCTAGGTGCTATTTATACCTAAGTGCTTAAGTCTGATTACATTTATGTTCACCAAATTTTGAGGGAAAGGGCATATATTGTCACCATATGGAATAAAAATATCGTAGGCCCACAAATAGTTGTATTTCCTTTATTTCTCAACTTCTTTCAAACCCCTACCTTCTATAACTCTCTGAAAATGCACAATAAATGAAAAAAAATATTAATCACATACCTGGACAACCACACTTCTTGCACACAGTGTTCAAAACAGCTTCTAAAGTGATCTTTTGACTGGTATAATCTCTAAAGGAGCATTTTTTCCGTGCCTCTTGACTGCATAAAAACACAAGAATTTTCAAAAACAGAAACACCATTAATATGGAAAAAACCTATTTCTACTTGGAACAATGAACACGTTCTAAGTTATGTCAAAAAAATGAATATTAAAAGATAGCTTCTTGAATTAGCATTATTATTCTTTCTAACCTATTGTCCATAATCAGAAATCTATGCAATCACAACATTATTTTACCAACCTTTTTACATCATCCAACCTGTCATAGCTCAAGACAATTTATATTCTACAAAAATATATTTCATAAAAACATGCTAAAAATACAAATGCAGCCCAGAACCACCCATCTAAACAAGTGTGGATTTCAACTCCCAGAATTCCACAGCCGCATTTTAAAGTTGCCAAGGTTAAGAAACACAGGTTATCCCAAAAGCCTGCCAAATCAAGATGGTTTTCACTGCTTTCAAAATGCATGTCTGTGTATAAATAAGGAATAACAGAAATAGTGAAATTCATTTGCCAACACAGAGACAAGATGGGCGGTTAAGTGTGAGATATAAGTGTGGGAAGAATCCAACACCTTGGCATGGTATAATCACACTTATTAAACATAAAATGTTGACTGGCTATTCTATGGGAGGGAATAAAATCAACAGAAAGAGTGGAATGAAATGTTTTACAAGAAGACTGGATGAAATACTGAACAGGAATCCTCCACACTACATTTTGTTGCAGGGTCTCTTCGTGCAGCCAGCCTTTTTGGCATCAGGTTTCGTGGAAGACAATTTTTGGAGGAGGAGAAACAACACACAAACTAGATCCCTCCCATGTACAGTTTACAGTATGGTTCACTTGGCCACCTCCAGATGTGCAGTCTGGTTCCTAACAGGTCAAGGACTGGTCTATAGCCTAGAGGTTGGAGACCCCTGTCTTGGTGGCCTCTTTTACTGAGCTCAAAAGAACTGTTGGATTATTACACTTTCTTCAAGGCAAGTCATACTAGAAAGATCTTTGGTATAGAGAAGAAAGAAATATTAGAGGAATTGAGATTTCACTTACTCAAGAACAACATTATTGGGGTCTAAGTCCTTTCCAGTTCCTTGGTTAACAACTTTCATGGAAAGAGATAGTTTCACTTTCTCATCCGTTTTCTGCAAACACAAGGCAATACATTTTGTTTTTTGTTTCATTCCTAGATACCTGAGCCAAAAACTAATGTTGAGGTTGTAATGATCACTTTAAGGTACTATACTTCAATCATTGAAATATAATAAAATATATTAGCTATTCATAATGAGCTTTCAGATAATATTAATCTATTTATGATTTAAAGCAGAACTGGACTGGATATTTCAGACTGTGTACTTTGTGAAATATTTAAACAATTGATTGAGTTACATACTTTCAAGAAATTTCTGGAAAGAGATTTCAAAAGAGATCAATTTCTGAATTCATTTGAGATGTTTTGTAAGTGTATCATTCATAAAACTCAATCTCATTCAATTCCATGTTTATTTAAAATTTCAATGAAATTAATGTTTTCTATGAGTGTTTAGATTTTTAGACTGCATTTTTTTCAGTAGCCTTGCCTGTAAACTTTAGAGTAAATGTTAAGACTCTGATAACATTTCTCTTTAATAAAAATATTTGTATAGTAAATGCTAACTATTAAATCTTTATTTGGTAGAAAACAATAAATGGAGCCACAAATTTACCTCTTTTCCTATAAGTTTCACCCACACTTTTTCTCCAACATCCACCATCTCTGAAGGTTTGTCCACTCTACAGTTTGACATTTGGCTTTTGTGAACAAGGCCTGTGAGAGAAAATGTTTTATTTTCTGCTAGAAATCAATAATTTTCTAAAACAACCTACATTCTACAAAGAAACTACTCAATTTTGTTTTCTATTCATTTTCCCATAATACAGGTAATCCTCAATTTACAACAATTCATTTAGTAATCGTTCAAAAGTTACAACAGCTCTGAAAAAAGTGACTTATAACTGTTTTACAACTGTTGCAGCACCCCCACAATCATATGATTAAAATTCGGATGCTTAGCAATTGGTTCATATTTATGATGGTTGCAACGTCCCAGGATCATGTGATCACCTTTTGTGACCTTCTAACAATCAAACTCAACAAGGAAGGCAAATTCACTTAACAACTGTTACTAATTTAACAACTGCAGTAATTCAGTTGACAACTGTGAAAAGAAAGGTCATAAATTGGCAAAATTCACTTAACAACTGTCTCACTTAGCAACATAAATTTGGTGCTCAATAGTGATAAGTCAATGACTAGCAGTGAAAACTTGGTGTAAGCCACCAAGGTTACTTGGGAATGGGTATGCTCAATATCTGTAAGCAGAAAAGTAACACAAATCACTATACTAACAAAAGAATGTGAACTCAGTAGTCACCATATAGCAATAGCAATAACACTTAGACTTATATACTGCTTCACAGTGCTTTACAGCCCTCTCTAAATGGTTTAGAGTCAACATATTGTCCCCAACAATCTGGGTCCTCATTTTATCAACCTTGGAAGGCTGAGTCAACCTTACTAATTAATTAATTAATTAATTAGATAATTATCAAACCTTGTTTTTGGGTTCCTGGAATTTTTATAAATGCTCCATATTCTGTCACAGAAGCAACCTGTAAAAAAAAAAAGCACCATTAAAAAACAAACAACATTTATTAACATACTGTCTCCTTATCCTGCTCTCAGTAACAACAGAAGCTAACACAATATTCTTAGTTCTGTCTGATGCTAAAGATCAGATAGCCAGTTAGTTAGTTCCTAAATCTATTGGAGACATCCTAGTCATTTATGTGAAGGGTTGTTTTTTTAAAAAAACCAACACCACACACTTGTATTAATTAAAAGAAACCCACTTTATTAAATGTATTATCTGTTCAACCTATTTGAGCGTAAAACCTTGTGAACTGTGAAAACACATTTTTGTGAACTGTGAAAACACATTTTTGTGAACTGTGAAAACACATTTTTGTGAACTGTGAAAACACATTTTTGTTATGTAATCAATCTCATCTCTCTGAAAATTAACTGTTTGGGACCATACCTCTCCTTGGAAAACAGCATAGAGTTCTGGAAGTTGATCCATTGCTTTCAATTACCCCAAACGGAGCTTATCCCAATCTTCTGGTCACGGTTCCTTTTCTATATTCTATATTATCTCCTGGGCAGCAAAAACAAAACAAAACAAAAAGCTCTTACACTGAAAAATAAACAAAGGTAATGGAGACACATTACAAATAACGCAAGTCAGTAAACAACAGTAAAGCGAGTCCAAGCTTTTCCCCCTCCCCATTCCTGTCAGCGTGTACACCTGTTCCCTCCCCTCATCCGGCAGTGGATGATGGGAGCCGTCCTTCACTTCAATTTCACATTGGGCTACAACTGCCATTAATTTTACCTCACGGGAAAAACCGTGAGGAGAAAGTGACAGGCCTTGCTACCCTTGAGAAGGAGGAGCCAAACTGAAGAAAATTTAAAACTCGGAACCGCCTTCCCCGGTACTTCTTGTCCCGACTCGCATCTTACCGTCGTCACGATACTCTAACCGCCGTCTTCGTTATGCGCTGCCCTCAGAGCGCAGGCAGCTTTCTCTCCCCCCCCTCCTTCTTTCAGCCAATGGGGAGACAGAATAAACCCAGGGTCGAGCGAGAGTCCCGACCATTCGGCGTCCTCCGTGTTCAGCGTGGCGACCTCAAGGCTTACGTCTTGGTCCTCCCGCCTCTCCGTCAGCGTCCTCAGCCAACCGGCGTCGGGAAGAGGCCCGTAAAAGAGCCAATGAGGAGAAGTGGGCGTGGCCTCCCCACTCTTGGACCCGCACGGCGGCGTTGAGGGCCTCGGGCGCGATGATCGACCCGCAGAAACGGAAGGCTCCCGGGCCGGATATGGCTCTGGTGGCGGCGGCTGCGGCTGCTA
>JAPKID020003240.1:0-12531 GCA_026931265.2 Tropidonophis doriae
TTTCTTGTATAACCTATTTACCCTTTTCCCAAGAAAAAATTGTAAAACCAATAAAACTTTTTGAATAAAAAAAAAAATTAAAAAAAATGTAAAATGAATTGGCAGAAAGTAAATTTAATTAAATAGTGAGCTGTTGAGAATGGAATTAAAGGAATGACACACTTACCTGTAAAATGTCCATACAACATTTTGAAGCACTTAAAGAAGAGTTTGAAGATGTTATTAGTATATGGTGTTCAATATTCAGGTTTATACACATTTTTAGAAGGTGTTGTGTGTAGCAAAACACATTACCAAAGAGAAAGAATTAAACCTGCTTGGTTGTTAAAAAATTCAAGCAGGCTACATAATCAGATTTTCTTATGCATTAAAAAATTGCATGAAAGAAATAGTAAAACACTTCGGTAAAATCTGAAAATATCCAGAAATGGAAAACATTTTCTTAAACAATTCTAAAGCCAGACTATGTGAAACTGTGTGTAGACCTGAATAATTTGAAGACCAATGCATTATAATTGATATCACAGCTATGGTACATTTTCATATGTCACAAAATTAGAATTTGCCAATCAATATGCAGCTGGTTTTATGTTGTATTTACTTTCAAATACCTATTTCTCACAATTGCACTATTGAGGATGCCCTTTCAAGGCAACTTTCACCAAAATCATAATTGGTGAAGCAATTCAAACAGTACACATCTTACTTTTGGTTCTGACCAACTTTTGCTAATATTTTCCAGAGGAGTTAAACAACAACACCCCCCTACATTTACTACCAAATCTAAAGAAAGAAATGAAGTGTTTAAAGATGATTAATCATATGTCATCAAATGTCTCAGAATTATTATAACGCTTGTCATCAAAACCTGCACCTAGTGATCTTCTATAACTATCTAAAGGATGTTTTTATAATTTCCTTGCCATGTAGATCCATTGTCTTTGGTTTCTCTCACTTTTCCCAAATTTAGTTGTGGTTTTTTTCCTAGTTTGTACCTGACTGGTCTCTTGAGGCAATGATAGCAGTCTCTATTTCATCCAGGCCCAATCAGTTGATTTTTCTTCCACTCCATGGTACTTTTAGTAAACTGTCTCTAATTTAATAATAGAAGAAATATCTCTTATCTTCTCTTCCTAAATATGCAGCTTTTGCAACCATACATCATCATTTGAAAGACCACTTATTTAATCTTTTTGATGATTGTGATCATTATAAATCCCGTTAAGCCTTTATGATCTTTTTTATGTTCGTTATGGACCTTTCACCTTAAAGTTCATCTCCACTACACAAGTCCACTATCCATTTTTATGCATTGTTGAGCCTCAGAAAGCAAAACTACCTATCAATGTTTTATGATGAATTGTGAGTTTGCTAAGTTATGCTGGCTACATGCTAAGAAAATGCTCACCAGAGACTGAAGGGCTACAGGCTCAACATGAATGTGCTTCTGTCATCCAATTTTGACCAGGAAAAAAAATAGCCTTTGAAATATTGAATGGCACTGAATACCAAACCAAAGTAAGCACTTTTGGAGTAGCAGAGCGCTAAAACAAAAGACACTTGACAATATAACAACTATGTTCCCATCAATTTTATTACAGGGCAGATTCCCCAAAGCCTTACCAGCTAAAGCATTCTCTACAAGTGACTTTGGAGAAATAGAATTGTCTAACGTGTATTGATTCATTGTGAATTTTACATAGATTTGTGAAAAGAAAAGATATTTCTCTGGATGAAACATATCCCAGGAAGAACCTAAATGTTCTTACAAACAAGAACATTTTCCAGCTGAAATTTTATATATATAGGTAGATTTTCAAGAAGTGATGCATAAGTAAGAGAACACAAAAAACTTAAATTGGAATTTTTGAGAGGAAATGAAATGTCAGCATTTTACCTTGCTGAGATGTACAATGTCTGTCTCAGAGTTATTTCTTAAAGATAAATTGAAGGAAACCATTGCCTCTTAAGAAATAAGCTATATTCTGAATCATGTCCAGCTACTTAAGTCAAATTTGAATTGGTGTTCCAATCTCTGCCACTAACTACAAACTATAATGGCTTACAGCCAACTCTCAGCTGAGTTGATTGGAAGGCTGACTTAGAAGGCAAATCTGGGATAATAATGTGTTTTATGTCATAAACATGTGATACTTTTCCCCTACCTTTTGACGGGTTTTTAAAAGCATGCAATTTGAATTATATTTAAATCTTGAAGTAAATCATGAATGTTCATCTATTTTAGTTCAATAGTAAGATTATTACATCATGTGGTAAATGAGATAATATTGTTAGCCATTTTAGGCAACCCCCTTTCTCCTCTTGTTCTAAATCACAATAATCAAGCCAAAGAATTAATGAATTGTGATTTAAAACTCATCTATGCCTTCTTAACAATAACATTCTTTTTTAAAAGACCACTTTTAATCTTGTCTAACAGATAATACCATAATTCCTAATGCAAGAAGAAGTCTTTTTGAATTCAAATGAAGGCCCTTACTCATCTAGCTTTTGTATAAATCCCATAATTTATGGGGAACAATCTCTTCTCATGCTGGTGCATTAGTTCCCTGATGAAGAAAGAAACCATTGCAAAACAAACAAAAGATCTCCTACATCTATGAATATATTTCTTTGAAATCCTGGTATTTGTGAGGTTCCTGTGGAGATACACTCAGTTCAAAGGCAAAGTCTGTGTATTTTCATCAGTGTCATGTTGAGAGAATCAGTATTTCAGTATTTCTTTAAATGAGAAGTTTAACATTTGAAATCTCAAAACAATTAAAGAGTTATCCTGATCTAGAGGATTTTTTTTGTACATATCAAGTATTCAAAATGCAACACATTTCCTCAGTGTGCACCAAAATGGGGTGGAAATGTAATCGAAAGCTATTTGTGAAGCTATGAGTGATACAGTGCTATAATAAAGGAAAGGTTATGTCAACGCTGTAAGCATTTGTCTAAAGGTTATTGTAAAATTATAAAAAAAAATCATATTGTTAGTCTTAAGATGTACAGACACTGATATACATAGGGAAAAAATTGCAATCACAGTGAGTCTGGTACATCTATTACAGTGTATTTTGTGCTTTTACCACCATAGTCTTTAAAAAAAAAAACCTACATACTGAAATGTTCAAGTTAAATGCATTTAAGAAGTTGTTGGTAGTTGCAAAGTCATGTCTGACCCATTGCAATCCCATGGACAACATTCCTCCAGGTCTTCCTGTCCTCTACCATCCTCTGTCATCCATTTAAGCTTATGCCCACTGCTTTGGTGATTCCATCCAGGCACCTCATTCTCTGTTGTCCCCTACTTCTTCTGCCCTCAATCTTTCCCAGCATCAGGCTCTTCTTCTGTGACTCCAGTATGAAGTTGACATCAGTCAAAAATTAACAGCCTATTTATTATTTTTATAGTATTTATGTAGCAACATTCCTCATTACAAGTGCCTGTTAGGAGCTAAAATCGAGTCTATGCACATTTGCAGAATCAATCTACATTTGAATTTTTTCTACTCCTTAATGCTCATTCTTCTAAATTGGAATATTAATTAAAAGTGTTGTTTTAGCAGAGTACTAAAACTGAAAGATGAGGTCAGGGCTGTCAAACTCCTGGCCCATGGGTCAGATGTGTCATGCGCTGGCCACCGCCACACCCGATTTAGCAAAGGGGGAAAGTCCCAATATGTCATGTGATGCTGACATGATGACCTGAGTTTGACCCCCCTATTAATCCCTTCCACAGCTCAGATATTTGTTGGTGAAATCAGGTACACAATCACAAATGTAAGTATTTATTCAGTGAGGCAGGACAAGATAATGCCTCTTCTTGTTTATAGAAGGTGTAGTAAAAAGGAGAAGTAAGATTTCAGGTGCAGTTTGTCCAGTGGAAATGCAAATGGAAAACCTACTCCTCATGATCTGAACACAGCACTAGACTGACTTCCTAAAAACAGGACTGTTTGTTTTTAACTTATTTTATACATTTCCAAACATGTATCCATACATGGAAAAATTTGTAGGATAAATGTGTACAGAAATTTGTGCAGAAATTAATCTTCTATCTCAAAGCAAATTACAACTGGCAATTTCATTTCCTTGCATTAATTCCAAGGGCAAGGAGGACACATTGTTTAATATTTGTATTTACATTAATTGGAGTGGAAGGATTTACAAGTGACTAAACAGGCACACAATGGGGAATACACATTGAGGGGAATGTACTAGCAACTGCTTTTTGCCTAGGGCACTCACAGCTGCAAGCCATATGCTGGTTAGGAGGCAAAGGCCTTCAGGGTGTAGCTGATTAAGGTCTTGTCAACTTCAGGTGCAGCTTGTTAAGTTGTCTTAACATTTTAAGGAAGTGCTGAACCTCAGAGAAAAGCTGCTCAGGAAGAGATAGTTTGTTAAATACCTCAAAAGCCACACAATGCTTCATTTTAAGGCTCTGCCAGATAAAGTGCATGAGGATAAAAAGACTTGTCCTTCTTTTGCTGGAAATCTGGTAAACCTAGCCCTAAAACGCCATGCATTCCTTCTTAGTCATCACTCAGAAGCAGTGACGTTTTGCTGCCATGACTACAGAGCTGATATTCAACCAGTTCGGACTGGTTCACCCAAACCAGTAGTAGAAATTACCTATCTGTCCCGGCTCTATGACGTCCTATTTAGGCATGTTTTAAAGCTGCATACATGCATGCAAGCCACATGTGTGATCAAAGCACATTCACAGAAGGCCAATAGCATGAGTGGATGTTAATCCACTCATCTACTGTTTCACAAATGCTCACATTTGTGAAACAGTAGGGAAAGTCAGTGATTACCACCTCTGAATGGCTAGTACTAGTTTGACTGAGTCTTGATTTTGAAATACTGCTGCATTTGGTGAAGGTTCTTGCGGCTATATGGAAAGCTGAAGATTCAGCTGAAGCACACATAATGAGATCAGTATTGAGTTTATTCTTAATTCAATAGCTCTTTAGGTATTAAAAAAAAATCTCATTTGTTTTACTAAATCCCATTTCACACTCTGCAGTGCTCACTCAAAAAGTGTTAATTGCATTTGAAAGGTGAAGATTATCTCCCATGTGTCAAATTGTATCGTAAAGTAACTGAAATCCTTTATATTTTGAGTAACTGTCAAGAGGACAAAAATGTAAAACCTCCTTTTTATTACTAAGAGCACTTTAGAAACTTTTTAAAAATGTCCACAGTGGTATGTTTATTTCAGTTTACACATTTAAAAACTCCTATCTAGCTGGACTTTTTTAGTTTGTTTATGTTAAATGGGTTCTTCAGAACCCATTTAGCATAAATACTGCATTTCTACTTTCCTGCTTCTAAGTTTACTTTTCTATGGAAATCAGTTTTAAATAACTGATTAACACTCTTTTTTATTTTTTGGTGTTTCTAGTCAAAACATTTTGTTGAATAAAAACTTCTTTTTAACACTAGACCCAATGGCACTTAAGAAAACCACAGACAGGAGTTCTTAGTATCTATCTATATGCTACTAAAACTCTCATTGTCATTACTTTTAACTGGGTGAAATGTGCATCTTAAGATAATTTGATACCTCAAATGGGCTAATTTACAGAATGCGTCCAAAATCTGGGACCCAAAACTCCCAAAGGAATGAAATTAGGTGACGATGTGGCAGCTTCGTTGCCACTGGCTGCTGCTGCAGTGATGAGATGTTTATTCTCAATAAGGGTGGAGATAGCATCCATGTATGGGTAAACCTATCCAAGCTCTGATTGGACTGAGTCAAAATTAATAATTAATTAGCACGGTATATAACCCCATTACGGAACACCCATACCCAGTTTCCAACTCAGTCCAGCTCTGGGACAGTTTGGTAGACCAACTCTCTGAAGATCTGACTGAGAAGCATATTGGCCTTGGTCTGACAGGACCCCTCCCCCCAGCCTCAGCAGCAGTTTTGACTTGGAGTCTGTCCTTTAGCCAAGGGCCCAGGCCTGCGGCTTCTGTATTCCATACCTGCATTTGCCTCCTACCCGAGTCCTGGGGGTTCTCTGCCTCCTCTTGCTTCCCTTCCAGGAGGGGGTGAGAACGAAGAGATCTGCTGCTGGTCTGACAAGCATGGCTGGGGGGCAAGGGATCTTTTCCAGGCCTGAGGAGGCTGGCCACGTTCACAGTTCTACTGTGAGGCCTTCCGCAGTGCTCCACAGGCCTCCGTGCCTTCTGTGCTCTCTGCTGATCTCTTGGAGGACTCCTGAGCACGCGCAGTAAGCTCCTGGCCCTTATCGGCCCAATCGGAGCCTGATCAGCTGTCTGGCGGCTCCAGCGATGTGGCGGCGATCCCGGACAGCTTCTCTGAGCAGTGCGGCTCCCCCCAGCCTGCATATTCGGCGCGAAGCTGCCTGGCATCCCCGGGGCCTCCTGAAGCATTGTAAGCCTCCCTTGAGTGGTGCGGCTGCCATTTTGAGCCCTAGAAGCCCGCCCAAACCGTTGCGGCCACCATTTTGTCCCCTTTCTGCGTGCATCAGGGATGGTGGAGAGCAGAGCCTCCACGAGGTCTGGGCCTGCCAGGGAGACATCAGGCCCTGCAGTGGCCCTGGTTGCCATAGGGAGCCCACCTGCTGTTCCTGCTGACAGGACCTCATCCCAGAAACGGTCCAAGTCGAAGTCCTCGTCTAAGGACGGTCAGTCAAAGGGTGGTAAGACCAAGGCTCCCTCCTCCTCCTCCTCCTCTTACACCCCTGCCACCAGAGCCCCAGCGGGGGCCCCTGGAGGTGACTTGCCTGCTCAATCGGGGACCCAGGGCACCATCGCCACTCCCACACCTGGGCCTGCTCCACTTCAGTTGGACCTGACCCCAGGGTCTTTCAGCCCCATTCTTCCTATAGACACCTCAGGTTTGTGGGGCTGTAACGTGATGGGCCAGCCCTTGTTTCGGGTGGCCGAAGCCACCTTCACTCCTACGGCTGTGGGATTCCGTCCAGAAGGTGCCTGGGGGTCAAGCCTTCCCCCACCGCTTCCAGCCTGGCCTGCCCCTCCCCTGCCGATGGTGGCTCCAGCACCTATGGCCTCCATGCAGGACTACATCGTGGCTGCAGTCCGCCAGGGCATCAAGGCAGGCATACAGGAGCGCTCCCTGAGAGCCACACAGGGGGTTGTTTTTTTGATATCGCTGCAGCCGCAGGCGGCTCATTTGGTTCCACACCTGTCTCCTGCTCAGGCTGATCTGAACCCAGCCTCTGATTCTGATGAAGGGGAGTCCCGTGAAGCCGACCTCTCGGGGGACGAGAGGAGCAGGGGCCCAAGAAGTCCGCCAGTGCCGGCCTCTTTCCCCAGGCCCTGTTCACACCACTTCTGGCCAAGGCCAAGGTGGCCTTCAGCTTTGGGTCCGAGCCTCCCCCGGCTCCAGCAGCCCCGGCAGCTCAGACACCTAGGTCCTGGTATTCCGAGCTGACGGTGGAAACTGAGGCCATCCCGACACTGCAAGTCTTTGTAGATGCCATCCAGCGCCAGTGGGCCACCCCCACATCCGGCCTTTGGCCTTCAGGGGTTGAGAGGCATTTCTACAATGTCTAGCCACTCCTCGACACTGCCCTGGCCTGGCCCGAGGTAGACACGCCCATTGCTGCCCTATACTCGGCCACCACCCTCCTGGGCGGCCAGGAAGACGTTCTTCAGTTTGAGGACCAGAAGGCTGACAAAGTGCTCCATAAGACCCACCAGGCGTTGGTCTGGTCCTTGAAGGCATCCACCACTGCCTCCTTTTTTACCAGGTCAAGTCTGCACTGGCTCCAACAGCTGCAAGAGCGAATTCCGGTGGTGGACACTTGTGCCCACCAGGATTTGAATAAGGTCATAGCAGCGGTGCAGTTTTCCGCGGATGCTACCCTGAGCGCTGCCCGCTTTGCCTCTTGGGCCCTGGCATCCTCGGTGGCCTCCTGGCATTTGCTGTGGCTCCAGCAGTGGCAAGCCGAGCTAAAACATAAGTGGAAGCTGACCTTGGCCCCCTACACGGGCGAAAAACTTTTCGGTGATGCCTTTAATCCCCTCCTAGTAGAGGATAAGGATTAAAAGAAAACTTTGCCTTCTAACCCGTGGCGCACCACCTCCCGGCCTGCGCCTTATCCTCGCCGTAACAGAGGCCAGGATTTTGGGGGATCTTTCCGCCCCACCTACCAGCCCTAGGGGTTTTGGGCCCAGGGCCAGTCCCAACCGTATCGCCCTCAACATCGTTACAGGCAGCAGAGGGGGGGAAACTCTAGGCGGCCATTTTGGGGAGGCAGAGGCCATCCCTTCCGCAGGTCCTGAGCGGTCTCAGGGGCCCCCTCCCATCGGGGGCAGGCTCCACTTGTTTGCCACCCAGTGGGAGGCCACATCCTCTGATGCCTGGGTGCTAGCCATGGTCAGGGACAGCCTGACCCTGGAATTTGTCACCCCCTCCTTCGTCTCCTGCCACATGCCCAGGGACCCTGATAAGAAGGCCTTGATGGTCACGGCCATCCATCACCTCCTGTCCATTGGGGCTGTTCCGGTTCCCCCTGACCAGGTTGGCCTTGGGTTTTACTCCCACCTGTTTGTTATCCCCAAGCCCTCTGGAGGTTGGTGGGCTATTCTTGACCTCAAAAGGTTAAAATTTTATGTTAGATATAAGCGCTTTAAAATGCACTCATTGTTTTCCATTTTGGAAGGGGTTTGTGTTGGGGATTTCCTATGTTCTATTGACTTAACGGATGCCTATTTGCATGTACCTGTTTTGCCTGAGCATCAGCAGTATTTATGTTTTTGTTTTGGTTCAAATCATTATCAATACACGGCGTTGCCATTTGGCCTTTCGTCTGCACCACGTGTCTTTACTAAGGTCATGGCGGCCTTGGCTGCCCACCTTCACGTGGTTCCTGTCTGGGTTGAGCTATACCTGGATGATATTTTGATACAATCTGCCTCCCGGGAGGCTGCTTTGAGGAACCTGGCCATCAAGGTGGGGGTTCTGGAGGCATATGGGTTCTCTATTAACCACTCCAAGAGCAATTTCCTCCCTTCTACTAAGATTCTGCATCTGGGGGCCTGGATTGACTCGGTGGCGGGTCGGGTTTTTCTTTCTGAGGAACAGGCTAGCAGTATCGTCCAGTTAGTAAGGCTGGTTGAATCTGAGCCCAGACCCGCGTTGGCCACCTTCTCACAGCTGCTGGGGAAGATGATTTCAGCCATCTCCATCATCCCATGGGCCCGGCTGCATTCCAGGGACCTCCAGTGGTTCCTACTCCCCTTTTAGAGAAGGAAGGTGGCTCATTCCTGTATGAAGGTTTCCTTACCCCCAGTTGTCAAGGGGTCTTTGGCTTGGTGGAAATCTCCCGCCATACAGCGGGGTTGTCTGTTCTGGGTGGCTGACCGGGTAACCATTACCACGGATGCCAGCCTAAAGGGTTGAGGAGCCCACATGGGGGATAGGGTGACCCAGGGGCTTTGGTCCCAAGAGAAGTCTGCTCTCCCCATTAATCTGTTGGAGCTGCGGGCTATCAGATTAAGCCTCTTGGAATTTGCTGAGGTCATTTCAGGCCACCACGTCCTGGTTTTGACCAACAACATCACGGCCAAGGCCCACGTCAACCGCCAAGGGGTACCAGATCCAGGGCGCTTATGGCGGAGGAGGAGCTTCTAATCTCCTGGGTGGAGGATAATTTACAGTCCATTGTGTCTGACCATATCTCCAGGGTGGATAACACCAAGGCGGACTGGTTTCGTAGCGTCCAGATTGATCATGCTGAATGGTGTTTGCACCCCTCTTTTTTCCAGTAGATCTGTCATTGGTTCGGCACGCCCCTTGTGGACCTGTTTGCCTCTCCGGAAAACACGCAGCTTCCGAGGTTTTTCTCCAGATTCTGGTCAGCTGGCGCTGAAAGGGTGGATGCCCTTAAACTCCTTGGCCTGACGGTCTTTTGTACACCTTCCCCCCACCCCTCTTCTACCTATGGTCATCCGACGGATAGTCTGTTTGAGGGCACAGGTGATCATAGTGGCTCCGTATTGGCCGAGGAGACCTTGGTTCACGGATCTCCTGACCCTCTCAGTGACAGACCCTTGGAGGATCCTGACGAACAGGATCTGCCTGAGCCAGGGGTCCCTGAATCACCCCGAGCCAGGGTGGCTCCAGCTAGCCGTTTGGAAGTTGAGCGGCTCGCACTGAGGGAGGGGCACTTTTTCAGACAGGGTTATTGCGACTATCCAGGCCTCCAGGCAGGCTTCCACTATGCGGATTTATAACGTGACATGGAGGATATTTTGCACCTGGTGCGAGGTAGCCCAGGTGATTCCTGAGGCGGCCCAGGTGATTCCTGCAGGATGGTCTGGACAGGGGGCTGTCGCCCAATACCATCAAGAGACAGGTAGCGGCCCTGGGATCCGTTCTCTCGGTGGGTGCGGAGATCTCCCCTGCCCAGCATCCCACTGTCCGGAGGTTCTTGAAGGGCATGATGAATCTGCAACCTCCTCCGGTGCACAGGTACCCCACCTGGGATGTGACCAAGGTTCTGGGTGCTCTGAACAGGCCACCTTTTGAGCCACTGGCAGTTCCTCACATGGAAGGTGGTCTTCCTGGTCACCATCACATCTGCAAGGCGTATTTCGGAGCTGCAGGCGCTGTTGATTAGGGAAAATTTGTGTCATTTTTATCCCAACAGGGTGGTTCTCCGGCCAGATCCAACCTTTGTTCCCAAAGTAGGATCCTGGTTTCATCGTGCCCAGGAGGTGGTTCTCCCTGCCTTTGGTGTTGACTCCCCACAGGTTGCTGGTGCTGCGGAGAGCTTGCTGGATGTCCGGAGAGTGTTAAGGATTTACTTGGACTGTACAGCAGACATTTGCCGCTCGGAGTCTTTGTTTGTCTCTTTTTTACCAGGACCTCTGGGCAAAAAGGTTTCAGTCTCCTGTGTGGGCAGATGGGTACGCCGGTGCATCTATGCATAGTGCTGCGACTTCTTCTGCGTGGGCTACTCAGGCATCCTTGGAGGAGATCTGCAGGGCTGCGGCTTGGAATTCTCCTTCCCCGTTCATCCGGCATTATAAACTGGACGTTTTTGCCTCTGCCAAGGCCGACTTTGGTCGGCGGGTTTTGCAGTCTGCCTGTTCTCTTCCCCGTTCATAGGTCTGACCTCGACCCTCCCTAGTGGGGACGCTCTTCGCGGGCTTGGGTATGTCCCATACATGGATGCTATCTCCACCCTTATTGAGAAAGAACATTGGTACTTACCTGATATGCCTCTTTTAATAAGGGGGGAGATAGCATCCGGCCCTTCCCTTTCTCGCTCAGACCTTTGTTATGATGTGTTGGTGTTTGGTTACTAAATGGAGTTGGTTATTCTACCGGTGAGTCTGTGTTCTTTTCCTTCATCGTAAACTGGGTATGGGTGCTCCGTAATGGGGTTATATACCATGCTAATTAATTATTAATTTTGACTCAGTCAAATCAGAGCATGGATAAGTTTACCCATACATGGATGCTATCTCCCCACTTATTAGAAGAGGTGTATCAGGTAAGTACCAATGCTCTTTTTCTACATCATGGTGACCAAAACTGAATGCAGTATTCCAAGTGTGGCCTGACTAAGGCATTATAAAGTGCTATTAACACTTCACATGATCTTGATTCTATCCTTCTGTTTATGTAGCCTAGAACTGTGTTGGCTTTTTTGCCAACTGCTGGCTCATATTTAAATGGTGGTCCACTAGGACTCCAATATCCCTCTCACAGTTACTACTATTGAGCAAGGTACCACCTATACTTTACCTAGGCATTTTGTTTTTCTTGCCCAAATGTAGAAACTTACTTTTTTCACCATTGAATTTCATTTTGTTAGATAGAGCCCAATGTTCAAGTCTATCAAGGTCCAAAATGAAATTCAGAGAGAGAAAAAAACTATACGGGAAAATTGAAAGCAGATTTTAGTACAGTGTAAATTTGCTTTCCTCCTTGCTTCTGTTCAGCAGTACGTGCTCCCCGAATTATGACCGATGTAATAAGCAATAGGTCTGTGCTGAAAGAGGAGCTTTGCAATGGATAGGAGCACAAAGCCCTTCTCTCTAAATTACTAAAGCAATCACATTTTTCCAAGTTTAGAACGCTTTATTTCAAGAAAGATACTTATTAGCATTCCCATATATTACAAAACTACATGGGGTGTGGCATGTAAGCAGTTCAAATCCCTGGTGCCACATAACAGAGTGAGCTCCTGTTACTTGTCCCAGCATCTGGCAACCTAGCAGTTCGAAAGCATGTAAAAATGCAAGTAGAAAAATAGGGACCTTTGGTGGGAAGGTAACAGTGTTCTGTGAGCCTTCAGTGTTTAGTCATGCAGGCCACATGATCACGGAGACATCTTCAGACAGCGCTGGCTCTTCGGCTTAGGAATGGAGATGAGCACACACACACACCCTAGAGTTTTTACTGTGGGAATAAGCTTCGCTAGGGCTGCTTGCATGTAGGCCTGCTAAGGCTGTACCACGTAAGGAGCCTTTGAAGTGTTTAACATTCCCATGTGATAAACAACTTCCTTG
>JAPKID020003241.1:0-12531 GCA_026931265.2 Tropidonophis doriae
CCCGCGGAGCGGAGCTGAGCTGCAGCGGAGATCGCCCCGCTCCGGTTGCTCTGCCGGCCGGCGACCGCGGCTGCCACCTCACAGCTGGGCAGGGATGGCGGGGGGGGGGGAGTGTGGAGAGAGAGAGAGAGAGAGAAGCCGGCCAGGCGCGGTGGGGACGCTTGAAGGCGATCTGGGAAGAGGCGGTGCGGGGAAAGGGAGATTTGCGCCTGTGTGGGAATAGAAACTAGGGGAGGCAACGGGGTGGTTTTTGGTTTTTTTTAAGGTGCGCGCGTGTGTGTGTGTGTGTGTGTGAGGAGAGGGCGGCTTGGCCTTTTCTGACAGGACCCAGGAATAAGGCGAGCAAGTTTAGACAGCGGCCGCTCCAATAGGCAGAAATGATCACCCGCGCCGTGATCTCCTCCGTTTGGGGTTTTTTTTAGGAGCGGATCGGTTCCCCTTGACGGGACTTTTCTGCTCAGCCGCTGCGATGTTGAGTTGTGCAGCATAGAGTCGGGGGTGGGGTGTGTGTGTGAGGGGCTGGCAAGAAGCGGCCCCCTTACGCGTTAATTATTACGGCGATCTTGGATGACATTTCGGCTGGAGTTTGAAACTTTTTTCTTTCTTTTTTTATTTCTTTCCTTGGGCTGCCAGCATGGAGAAGGTGGGGGATGCCCTGGAAGAAGTCCTGAGCAAAGCCCTGACTCAGAGAAGCATCACCGTCGGGGTGTATGAGGCTGCCAAACTACTCAACGTGTAAGTGGAGATTGAGGTGCTGGTGCCTGACTGACTGTCTTGACTGGGAGCCACCGCTACTCCCCCCCCTTCCTCCCTTCATGGTGCTACTGCACTTTGGTTGATCTACCTCAGGAAACATCAGGGCGGGGATGACGAGCTGTCGGAAGCAAGCTCCTGAGCATGCATTATGCAGGCAGGACAAAATAATAATCCTGAGCCTCTTGCCAAACACAGATAGATGCCTTGATCATATTTTAAGCTCTGCGCTTGCAGTCATTTTATTCCTCTCCCCTATTTGCTCACAGTGCAAGAGTTCTAAGAGCCAAGTGACAGTTAGGCTAATGGAAACTGCTGACAGGAGTTTCGCTTATGTGCCCTTTGCTTTGATGCTCAAGTCACCAGACTGCCTTTTTTTTGCACTGGAACTGTGGATGCTGAGCATTTAAAAATCCAGTTCCTGTCATCTGAAGTCCAAGTCCATATAAGAACAATGTCTGAGCTTCTGCTTATACTCAGACAGAATTATTTCCCATGTTTGCAATATGCTCCGTGACTTCAGTTCCTGTTTTGTCTCAGTTCCTCATTGTAAAATACACCTATTATTGTTCGGCAGTGAATAATGCACTCTGTATTGTTTTACCCCTGCAGGGATCCAGATAATGTGGTGCTTTGCCTGTTGGCAGCAGATGAGGAAGACAACCAGGATGTTGCTTTACAAATTCACTTCACTCTGATTCAAGCTTTTTGTTGTGAAAATGACATTAATATACTTCGAGTGAGCAATCCAAGCCGCCTTGCAGAGCTTCTGCTCTTAGGGGCAAGTGGAGGGCTTGAACAGCCTGCAGACTTGCACTGTGTGCTAGTAACCGTAAGTTTTGTTTTTCTTAAGAGATGGGGGTATAAAACCTACTGGGACAGGATAATTTCTGTTGCTTCTTCATAGCCTGCCACTTAGCTATAATTGTAGCCAAAGTAAAAGCCTGAATTTCCAGCATTCTTACTTTACTGCATCTAGTTGCAAGTGAGAATTTGCATTGGCTTTTGTTTTAATTAGCCTTTTCCTCTGCACAAATTGTATCACAACCTCTTTCTTTGCCTATTGAGTATTTGAAAGCAAAGACCTGTACAAACATGTTTCATCCTGTTGACAACAGGATTGTACAACCCCATGAGTCACCTTCCTACAGTAACTCCCTGCCTATATTTGTCTTTCCTCATTACTAATTAGCTCAGAGGTCATTATTAGATAATTCACTTGGCTGTGATTAAAAGACTGGTCACTGTAACTTAGCAGTAATTTGTTTGTGGCCTTGATGTAATTTGGGGACTGCTAAATTATTCATAACTTCAGAAGTCATACTTTAAGAAGTAGGTTTACAATATTTATTTAACATTCAAGTTACAATAAGGGAATTCAGTCAATATTTCTGTTGGTCAGACCATTATTGGACATGAACTGCAAATATACTTTATACAGTTACTTGGCTGCTCATGAAAAGGCAAATGATTTTTTTTGACATTGTGAAGTGTGTGCATGCTTAGCTTGTGAATAAAATATTGATTGCTTATTTTTTTTATCCAAACCATACTGCAGACAGATTTTTTTTTAATCTACTTTTTATATTAGAATCTTTTGGTAGCTATTGGATGGGGGAGATAAATCTATTAGGGTGAACTCCTGGATATTTTAAACAAAAGTTTAAATTTTCTCCCAAATCACTAAAGCAGCTATTTTTATACAAATCAGTTGAAAGTGTTAAACTGAACTTTCCCCCCAGTAATAAATGTTGCATTGCAGTCTTATCTAGAGCATTTTGTGTCTTTTATATATAGGTCCTGTTATTGTCAGCAGCATTTTACTTTGTGCTGACAGTGAACATTTTCTGTCTCATTTTCTCTTGCAGAATCCACATGCTTCTCAATGGAAGGATCCAGCCCTAAGTCAGCTGATCTGCTTTTGCCGTGAAAGCCGCTACATGGATCAGTGGGTCCCGGTTATTAATCTGCCTGAACGGTGACAGCAGGCAAATAAGGCTGAACTGAATAGAGAAAAATTGCACTGAAGTTTCAAGATACTTTAGTTATTTGCTCAGGAAGTAATTTCCCAGCCTGACACAAGGATTACAATAATTGAGGTCAAGTCAGTGGGCTGAGGTTGAACTGCACATTGTGTGAAACTGAAGGATGTTTGACAGCACGGTTGGCCAATGATGGACTCAAAGCAGAAGCCATGTTGAGGGAGCAATAGGAACTCCCTGAGAAAGTTAAGAGTTCTGCAAGACGGTTATGAAATCAAGTGTGGCAGAGTTCCTTTCAGGAGCCACCAAGTGGGCTTAGTTGGCATTGTCAGAAAGGAAACTCCTAGTTTCTGTTTTAAATATGTTTCACGTTTGAGACCAAAAAGGGTTCGTTTACTCTAGCAACTATTCTCTTTGGTTTCAACATGCCCATTTCTTCAGTTTTTCTTCTAAGAAATATTAAATTATTTTGCGAGACCAGTGAAAGATTTATTTATGCTAGGGATTTTGTGCACCACTTGTATTAAAATGGTTGAACTGCTGCCTTTTAATGTTTGAAATTGGACTGTGTTCACTGAAATAAAACATTTAAAAACCACCAGGAAATGATTTGTTTTTCACATTTTAGGCTAGAGGCAACACAAAGCATTAGTGTGGGTGAAACAATTCCTGGATCATGCTTGTGACTGTCATACGGCATGACATTCAGAAAAGGCCCTAGCTTTTAAAGTTTTTGCACGATACTGGAAGTTGTAACAGCATAACATCTCTGAATATGAGAATATGCCATTAGTGTGCTGTTATTTATAAACCATTCTTATAAAATAGAACAGAAATCCTCCCCCCTACAAACTTAATAATAGGCAAATGGTGACTTGGAAGGTCTTGTGGTTTGCATTCAAAAGATGACGTGGGTAACATAGGAAAACTTAACAAAAATAATAATTAAAAGTGTTGTGGTTCTGCAAAGGTGTTAGCATTACTTACACACCTGAAAATAAGAATAGTTGTGCAACTCTTCTCACCCACATGCTTGCCAGCCAAACACGTACTCTCAAGGAAGGATGGGTTCTCCTAAATGACACTTTTTCCCTGAATAACTGGGTAAAAAGGCAAAGGAATCATCAGTAGAGGAAAGATGTATGGCAGCAAATGCATCTGCCCTATTAAAGGTCTAGAAAAACAGCTGAAGAATAGTAATTGAAACAAAAAAAACCCTCATGTTCTGCAAATGCCTCGTACTTTGTCTCATTACAAAATATTTGAAAGCGAAGGACTCCGAGTGTGGAAGGATTGAATTGCTATTACTCTTTAAAGACCCTTGGAGTATATTTTATAACTGGACATAAAAGTTATTTTTACCTCGCCTTTATTTTATAAATAACCCAAGGTGACAAATATATCCAGTACTTGTTTCTCCTATTTTCTCCACAACAATAACCCTGTGAGGTGGGTTGGACTCTAGAGAATGGTTGGCCCAAAGCCACCCAGCTAGCTTTCATGCTAGGCTGGGAGTAGAACTCACAATCTCCTTGTTTCTAGCCTGGTGCCTTAACCCTTACATAAAATTGGCTCATTGAAAACAGAACAAATCTCATTAAACGGAACTATTCACAGCAATTCATGTCACGGCTTAGGCATACATGTTCTATTATATATCTGGTAAGAGACAGCTTGTGATAGGTAGAAAGTGTTCCCAATAGCAATTTATAGTGAACAATATTTGTTATCTGTTAGGCCAGAGAGTACCTAGTGGCTAGATCAACTAACTAATATATGCCTCTTGTACGAAAATGCATTAGTTTCTTCTGTGTAGAATTCTTTATGATGAAATGTGCTTCAAAAATAAAGTTTAATACATCAACAATAGTGAGCCCATGTTGTGTTTTAGGATTCCCAGCACCAGTAGCCACTTCCATTCTAATATTTTGAAAATGTGTTGGACCTCAATTTCAAAGAACAGCTGTGCCACAGCAGGAAATTCAGGAGTTAGTCCCAGGTAAAGAAACCTTGAGATATCCAGAAGCAGTTGAATTGTTCCATTCTATTCTCAAGCTGTAAGACTAGGGAATTTCACTCATAAATTGCTTAATTATTTGTCTAGCCCAGGTCCCAGTGCTACACCATGCAAAAAAGCAAAGCTGCATAAACATCTGAAGTAGGTAAAAGGAAGATAATTATGAATTGGTTTGGGATGCAGGGCATCACTTGCAGCATAATTGTTCAGTAAATAGAAAGCATTTCTAACAAGTCCCAAAAATAATCCATGTTACAGGAAAAATAGAAAACGGGAAATAAAAGCATATCACAGCTCAGGGATAAGTGGCATCCGCTAATCCACTTTCTTAGAGAGCAAGAAATTAAAAACACCAAACATGAAGCAAATAACAAAGTGTTAATAAGAAATGAAAGTATACCATTATTTGAAATATGACACTGTCCCTTGAAACCTCAAATAGCTGCTTTGCCGGCAATTTTAAGTGTCAGCCTACAAAATAATACCTACAATTATGGCTGACTTGGCTTTAAAAATATTTTCCACTTTCCTTTTAAAATACTTAGAAAGCAGTTATTAAAATGTGTCAGTTTTTTAAAAAGTTGTTTTCAAAAAGATGAGAGTAAGGAAAAGCATTATTGCCTTAAAAGTGTTACTATGGGAGCTTGCACCTGACTGAATGAAATAAATGGAGACTATTCAGCAGCAAAACCAGATGGCTGAAACCAGATGGGCCAGTATCCTGCACAAAGTTAAAGATCTATGATTAACCACAAGTTTCATCAGCAATTAATGTGTGTATACAGCAGCAAAACTTGAAAGTAGGTTGCTAAATCATCACTTGAAACTGCTGGAATGAAAATCTGAAAAAAATATATCCGTCTGTACTATCTTGTGCTGCCTGCAGTTCAATTCTATATAAATTAGATATTTGGGAGGAAAGAGAGCCTTTGTTTACTGACGTCTAAGTGTGTGAGGCGGTATTGATCCAGAAGATTTCAAGACTGTATTCACTTGGTCAGTCTTTCTCAACTTGGTACCTTTCTGCAGCAACCGTCTTGATATTAAAAGGTAATGGGAGCTGTTATACGACACATATATGTGACGTGATGCTTGCGGAGTTTGCAAACAAACAAAAACCATCAGAGAAACAAACTGCAATTTTCCCAACTGGGAAAATGTAAGGATCCATCATCCCCAGCTACTATAATTATTTATGGACCCTTCCTCATGTAGGAATATTGAGCATAAACTCCACTCCAGTGGTGCAATCGGTTAGTGGGGCAAAAGCTCACTCAGCAGCATATGTCAGCAAACCCACACAGAAATTATCACAGGCAGGAAGATGCCATTGCTCAACACAGACAAGCTTCCAAAATGTACCATTTAGAGCAATGGAAACTTTCTTTAGTGAATATTTGGTGTTCCATTCTAAAATGGCCCAACAATAAATCATGTCTTTCTTAGGGGTCCAACCTTTACTTTATATAGAGTTCAATAGCCTCAGATAAGCGCATGAAATTGGATGGAAGGTACCAGGAATATTAAAGGAGCTGCCAAGAACAGCAATCAACAGAATTGGGCATCTGAAATGAGAAGTAAGACTAATGCTTGTTCACTAATCTCTAAGCAGAATCTAGTCAAAGGAAGAATTTGTTGGATATGCCACCCATCCAAGGATCTCATGATTCCACAGGGCAGGTGAACATCTAACATGCAGTTTACCCCAGTCACAGATCCACAACATAACTACCTACCAATAGAAAGGCAGTTATTCCGAGAGGTGGAAGGCTATATGGGCCTAATCCTGGCCTTTGTTTCTTTCCTCGTAATAATAGCAAACATCAGCATACCAAATACAACATCGCCTAGCAAGGAGAGCAGGGAGTGGAGATTTGCTACACCAGTCTTATGATATTAGGAGGATTATCGCCACCTTGTTGAATAAAATTTGACTGTGGCAAAAGCTAGTCTTGCTATGCATAATGATCTCTTCGGGATAGAGCATGCAGAATCAAAGGTGAAATATGTTCACTATTCTTGAAGCTAAAAGGTCGACATGCTTTGCAAACCATTTGCAAAGAAAGAATGTGCAGATGTCTTTGCAGCTCAGTGTTCCTCCGAAACGGTTCAGTGAAATCACGCTGTAAAAGTAGAGGTCACCTCTTGGCTTTCCAACTGATGCCTTAAAACAATAATTGTATCAATAGCAGCAGAATGTGATTGCAGTTACCTGCCTGACTCAAATCAATTTGTCATGACTTTATTAACTGATGCAACTAATGTGATGTATTATTTCTAACACGCTTAAATTCAGTGCACTGCAATGATAGACAGAAAACGATATGAAAAGAATGATATTTAATTGAAGTATTTTATATCTATGATACTAAATATATTAGCTGTGAAAAGGAATCTTTACAGTTTTTAATCTTTCTTACGTTTGCAAGAAACCACCTTCCAAGAGCAATCACATTGTATAGAGAGGTACAATGAAAGCAAACAATTACAGATTGTTTATGAAAGATAAAACAAAACTATTGAAGTAATTTCATGCATTCTTTTTTTACTTCAAAGGCAAATCATGGTATTATTCTTTTCAATGCAACATTACAGTGATAATACAAAGAAAAAACAACTTTGTGAGAGCAAGAAAAAAAAACAGAAGTTTGTCTGTAAGAAATAAAGTAGTTTACTATTATATTTAAAAGGGATAAATTAAAAAAGCAACATGTTTCTAGAATACAGTATTATTTTTCTTCCGTGATGTTTCAATCAAAGCACCGAGGTGGAGGTTAGTGGTACAATGACTAAAATCTCCTTATTAAGTTTCATATTCTTAATTTCAAATTTCACAATAGTGTAGAAGCTACTATTTTAAATTAGGTGTTCATTTTTTTTTCCTATTCTGTTAATCACATTAACCTAAGCACCACTGCAGCAAGTCCCACTGAAGTGAATCCAAGGCAATAGATATGAAGGCAATGTTCTCAATTTCTTGTTGAGGTATCACCATTACACACAAGCAATGTGTGTGTGTTTCAATTCTCAATATATTAAAAAAAAAAAGTTATGAAAAGCTGGTGAAGGGTGAGGAGGCATCTAGCAACAACTTAAACTTGGAGAGAAATAACCCAAAGCAGCTAGTTACATTTTGGTTCTGAATTTATTGTTGCTTTGATTGAAAACTGCTACATCTCAATCAATACAAGAACCCAAACAAGGGTCAGGTTGACAGCCCATGAGCCTTTCAAGGGGAAGTCAAAATGCATCCGTAAATGGAAGTTGGCACAACATTTTACTTGGCTCCAATGAAAACATCTGCAGTTTACAACACCATGTTTTCAATAATTATCTTCGGTTTGTAAAATACATATGAATGATAAAAATTTAAAGCACTGCTGGTGAAAATATTGGTTGGGATCCAAAACACCACAACATAAATCGAATTGCGGCTTGCATTGCTCTGCGAATACAAGGAAAGCAGTTTCTAGACTACTTTAAGATGCAAGTTCATAGCATTTCCTATGCTTTCTCTGGCACATGTAGAGAACGGTCTTTGCTTGTATCATACAACACCATACATGCTTACTCAGAAATAAGCCCCATTATAATGAATAGTGGTTTATCCTTAATAAACCATGAGAGACTGTAGCCTCTGAATGGCCTCTTATGTATGTCCCATCAGCACAACTCACTTGTGAATGGGGGCTTTCTCCTTTGCAAGCATGTATTGGATTCTTGGATTTCCTTTTTCCTGGGAATATATTAGGGTAAGGCTAAAACCTTGCTTTTGGGGATATAATATATCTTATCCCACATATGGAAGGGCAAGTTTGGATCCAACCTATTTTGGCCGGGTGCTATAACACTACAACAAGGCAAATACACACGTACTGTCAGATTTTAACAACAAAAGATCACTCTGGAAGAAGGCAATGACAAGCCATTTCTATATTGCTGCCCCAAAGCTAGATGGATGTGTCTGTGATCAAGAGGTGAGCCCAGCTTGAAAAAGACTAAAGTAGCATGATTAGCAACTCAAAAAGAACAAAAAGTCCAGAAAACTAGGTCCAATATTAAGGTGTCACAACTCAAGGCTTAATTTGGAAAAATGCAAACTGAGAGAGATGAGTAGAAGAAATTAGAAAACAAAATTAATGGCACACATCAATTCCAAGGCAACATCTAAAGATTTCCTTCTTTCTTTTGGTAATCCCTCCTCTAGCCAGTTTGTGTTCAGTCAAGCCAGGCAAGCGGACTATTTAGCAGGATGCTTTTTCAAATGCCTGAGTACCAAGTGCTAATCTTAGTTTTGACTAAACAATGTAACAAGTCAAACATCATTTATTAGATACTCAATCATAGAGGGTATTTAGGTAAATTACAGAGGTTCATCTATCATAAATAATCTGATTTTAAAATTTAAGGATATGGACCTTTTAATTGTACATGAAATAGAACCTAAATGAGAGGCAGGGAGCAATCATAATCAGTTTAAACGCCTCATTAGCGAGAGTAACTGAATGTGTCCAAATTCATTCTACATTAAAGCACACGGAGCAGCATTTGCTGGTGACAGTGTAGTGTTTGCAACATGGAAAATGTTTTTGTTTGCATATCGGTTTATATATATCTATATATATATATATTGAATTCATTAAAAATTATCACATTTAAATAGCATATTAATTTTATATGAAAATATAAAATTGATGAATGCGCTGAGAATTTTTAAAATTGCATTCATCTAATGAGTAGAATAGGTCTAAAAAGAGCAGCATTCTAATTGTTTAAAAAAATACTGATATTTGGGATAGGATTTGTAGGAAACAGGTTTGGTTGGTGATGGGTGAGAAAACGTCCAGCATCAACTTCTGCTTTTACAAGTAGTATAATGTTCAGGTGCCCATTTACTAAATGGCAATTGACTCTCTTTAGAGTTGACAGGCCTGCCAGTGCAGTCTCTCCTCATTTATAGGCTTATTGCAATGAGCATCAACTTTTGACACTTGAGAGCTTCAATACTTTATGGCCATCATGCATGAGTTTAGGTACATGATCTGTACATTCTTAACTCACCAGAGGACCATCTACCAGTGCGAATTAACCACTTCCATGTAGCAAAGTCAAACATAGGTTGACCGTTTCCTCTGGATTTTACTTCCTATGTTAAGATCATAACACATGCCTAACTACTGTCTGGTTCACTTCATTTAACAGAAATGCAAGTTAACCCATGTTGTTGCCATGGACAAACGTCGCAAGGATCATCCTTTATAAAGCAGATTTATATAGCTGACAAATCAACCGCTGCCCAATTATCTTAAAACAAACCAAAAGATAGATCATCTGTGTTAATTTGGGGACACGGACTTAAGACTTGATATCAGAAAAGACACTGTTTAAAATTATGATAGCAACTAAGATGGCACCAAATTCCAGATAATCTAATTTAATGAATTGTACGTTGATTAGGTGATGGCCAGACTGAGATAAAAATAAAGCAAAATCAATGCAAAATTGTGGTTTTGTTATCAGTTCCGTACTATTTTTAGGAAGCTATTTTAGTTTTTAAAATGTGTTAAATTTATCTTTTGGGAACATGAAGGCGAAAAGAAATACATTATGAACACAGCAGCATGCAACACTAAAACAGTTCTCCACACGATCTTGATTATAATGCAGTGAAGAGCACCAGTAAATTGGGTGGGGACTTTGGCTTACCAGCTCTGCAGCTAGCCTCTCAATACAGTTATGGTGAAACCAAGTATGCATTAAGCTGTCACCAAGCAGATACAAACACTATGGAAGTCTATGTCTTCTTAACAGGAATAAATCTTTGTGGGGGTGTCCCTTGGCTGGTCGAAAACGAATGCTTCTGGGTTGGCTCTGCATTCTTTGCTAAAGTTTCTATGAGGGAAATTTAATCATGCATCCGAGGATCTCTACATAAGGAACAACAACAAAAAGCTACAAGTAACCCACCTTTGAAACACAGAGTTATGGCAGATCACAATAATACTATACAAATTAAAAGGCCAAACAAATAGAATACAGATACATACCCCAGGCTTAAAATGTATCAATGTTGCTTCTTTCATGCGGTATCTCATTACCGCATGAACGGTACCCAAATTCTTTAATAATGTTAACATATACAAGGGATTAGCTGCTGCCACTGAGAATTGCTATAATCCTTCAAGCACTTATTTAGCACAACCATTGATTTTAATAGGTCTTGTGCAGAAGCAGTAGCACCATAGATTTCACTCAGAGTCTCCCTTCCTACTTAGTGATTGTTTGACATTTATGAAATGTAAATTTGGGGATCAAACTGAAAAACGCCTGAAAGCTTCCAAAAAAACAGTTCATTAGAAACTGTGTAGGAAAGGCAAAGGACAGAATTCCTCTTAAAGACAAAAAGAAAAGGAGGATAAATTTTTAGACACCATTATCACAATCAATCTGAATTTAGTGTAGTCTACATTTCAGTGGAAATAAAAGAAAGCTTAAAGGCGATAGACGTCACTTTTCAAAGCTACGTTGAGAACCAGAATTTATAGTATGTACAAATGTGTAGGTTTTTAAGACATTGTTGAAAGCTTAAGATATACTAAATAGTGAAAGCATGAAGTGCAGAAATCCTATCAATAAATGCAGCAATGAATGCAGAAGAGTGCACTTAAAGAATGCACTTTGGAATGTGTCTATACATCTAAACGAACATATGCATACACCCTAGATATAGACTCCATTTACATATACAAGGTACACACTGGTATCAAATCAAATGCAAAAGAAAGCTTGATTAGCATTCTAGGCTTGTCTACCTCACTACTCTGTAAATGAAGCTCAGGCAACTTTGGTCTTGATAGTTCAATCCTTGGATCTGTGAACACTCCCTACATTTTAAAATCAAGCCCAGCCCAGCCCAGTTCAGCCCAGCAAAGCCAACAAAATCCATGCCTAACAACAGTTGTAGAACCCTTCCATTTTTGCAAGAAGTAACTTTTAGAACCGTGTGCCTGGCATTGAGGATGGGAGAAACAAACATTCAAGGAAACGTAAAAGTTCATTCATACACAAGGTGGAAATAAGTTGCTGTTTTATGCAATGGCTACCAGGTGACCTTCAGGTTACTTCTCTAAGAATTGGCTAGGTTGGTTTTGCAGGGGAAGGTTTGAAGGCATTTTGCTGCTTTGCCTATAGAATAATGCAGGTTTTTTTATCCTTGAAGGG
Source organism: Tropidonophis doriae (assembly GCA_026931265.2). Classification (NCBI taxonomy): domain Eukaryota; kingdom Metazoa; phylum Chordata; class Lepidosauria; order Squamata; family Natricidae; genus Tropidonophis; species Tropidonophis doriae. The sequence goes on from JAPKID020003241.1 coordinate 11,974, forward strand.
ATTTTCTGAAGCAGGTATGCCCATTAGTAAAGGATCCTTCCTGGCATGTTCCTCACAATAGCACATTAGATCTGCTGATGCCTTCGACACCTGCAGAGAAAAAAAGATGAAGAATTATACATTTTCCAAAAAGCATCTTTTAATAAAGTTGATTTCAATATACACTCATTGAATATGTGCAAGTGTACACAAAAAATACTTTGCAGTCTTTTAGCTTTTGTTTATGAAGGAGGCTTTAGTGGTAAATAAACAAATTGCAAAACGAGAAGCCACATGTATGCATAAAGCTAATGATTTATGCTTTTGTATATTTTTTTTTATTTGTCCCAAGGAGTGGTATAGGATTAATTGTTAAGAAGCTTGATATGAGACTTCCGCTTCCGGTCTCCACGAAGTCGGATGCGTCCTAGGCTCGTCCGCCGCAGTCTTCTCTGTTGGCGCCCTTCGGGGCGCAGGGGGATCCCGTAATAGGGCCCCCTCTGTAGGGACGGCTAGCGGGGAGTTGGGGAAGCGGGCGGTAGCCCACGCACCCCCCCTGCCTTGTCCTAGCCGCGGAGA
>JAPKID020003242.1:0-12530 GCA_026931265.2 Tropidonophis doriae
TTATACCCGTTTTAGGTGGCCTGCACTGGTTGCCGGTTGTTGCCCGGGTGCAATTCAAGGTACTAATTATGACCTTTAAAGCGCTCCATGGCTTAGGCCCAGGATACTTGCAAGACCACCTACTGCCACTGGTAGCCTCCCATCATCCAGTATGATCCCACAGAGTTGGCCTCCTCAGGGTGTCATCAGCCAGACAGTGTCAGTTGGCGACCCCCAGGGGGAGAGCCTTCTCTGTGAGAGTGCCTCCCCTTTGGAATGAGCTACCCTCAGAGTTTTGCATAATTCTGGACCTCCTGTCCTTCTGGTGCTCCCTGAAAAGCTGGCTTTTTCAGCAAGCTGGCCTGGTTGACTTTGCAGTTGTCAGACTCCTACTATATTTAATGATTTAGTAAAATACTTTAAAAAAGAAACTTGATGAACACAAATTGGGTATTTTGATATATGATAAACATCACATTTTCTGGCTCTGACATAAATGCAAGAAGAATATAAAACCCTACAAATGGGATGTCTCCCATTTTTTGGAATTCTTTTTAAAGCAAGTTTTCCCTGATATTCTTGTCCTTTATTGCCACATGATTTTTAGTGTTTATTTTGGCTTTCAAATGGGTCATTTGTTTTAATGGTTTCTTGGTTAAATAGTTCAATTTTTTTAGATCCATTTTCTGCATCTTGCTATTCTTATTCTGCTGTTTTCTGCCATATACCTCTTAATTAATATGATTTCCCCCACAGATGGAATATCAGTTTTAAAATAAAATAAGCAGCATGCACATTAACTTGCAGTTAGGAAGGATAATGATGGGTTCAAATGTTTCATTTTCATAAGATTTAGTTATGCACTTAGTAAAGTAAGCATAAATATCAGTGGTCCATAAAAAGGAGAGGAGATTCACTAATTTCATAAAGTATCCTGGCAGTTATGGACATTAAGTCACAAATTATTCAGTACATACAGATTGCGCTTAAAAAAAAACCTACCCACCAAAAATATTCTATGCTCTAATTAAAATAAATGTCTCACCCAGCTTGACCCCAGTAGCTATCCCTTTGAAATAAATCTGTATTAGATTAAAGTTAATGTAACACAGAACAGCATTTTTAGAATGAAATTATTATTTCATTGGTCCAATCAGTAGCTGTTGAGATCTGTATTTACCAGTTTTAAAGTAAAACATGCACACATGCATATACACACAGAACGTACTAATTCAAAGGATGCATTTCAGCAATGGTTATAATTTTTTCAGATTGTGTAAGGTCATCTTAAGCTAGGCCACCTCCCTTGGCCATGGAACTGTGCAGACTCTTAGTTTAAGCTATCATTACTTATATGAAGTATGTTTTCATCAATAAAGTTTATTAGTAACCTATTCAGCAAAGTGCAGAGATTGCCCATCCAGAAGTTCAATAAACACAAAAACTAGATCATTCAACCCAACCCACTCAACCCAACCCAATCCAACCCAACCCAACCCAATTCAATTAGTAAATCAGAATATGCAAAAGAATTCCCATCCCCTATTTAAATAATTCAACCTCTTTTGTCTCATGTTGATATTCTGATACATTGCAGGCAAAGATTGCTACTTATGCTTGGATACAATTCAGTGCCTCTGCAATAAATATTATCCTTATCAGTTCTATAAATACATAGTAAGAGAAAGAACCAACAGATGTTCCCAAGTTCTGTAAAGCTTCAGCAGTTAGCAAAGCCTGGTTATCATCTCAGAAGCTATGCAGGGTTGGTCTTAGTACTTTCATGGAAGACCATCTGGTAATGTCAGGATTTAGGGCTAGAATAGAAATTTGAAAAAGAAAATCCCAGAGGAATACAATGGCAAGCAACTTCCATAAGACTGCCAAGAAAATTGTAAGGCTACAATGATGAGGAATCAGTCTTGACTAAGGATAAGTTTAATTCTAGAAAGCAGCTGTCTCTGTCTTGGCATTTCAATCAAAACAGTTTAAAAGTCTCTCTGTAACACATCTGCCAATTTTGGAGTCACCTGCAGACAGCATTGATCTGATGCTTCTTTTTTAAAATGACCGGAGAAAAGGTTAGATAAATTACAATGATTTTCCTATGCCCCATAGCTCCCCCACTTCCATGGAATCAATGCTACATGTACAGGGTCTATAATCTGATTTGGGATTTAGTCTGAATCTGGAGTGAAGGAAAGCACTTCAAAACTGGTTTTGATTCAGCTGTCCCAATTTTAAAATATCTATAAAACTCAAGCTTTCCAGCACACATGATGGTGATGCCTCTGAAGCCATCTGGCACCAAATGTTGCCAAAAAAGGGATTTTAGAAATTCTTTTCACCATATGCAAAGTGTCTTGCTAGGGAAGGGACTGAGATGAAGTATTGGATTCAGCAATCAATATGTCTGTCTTCAGTTCAAAATAATCTTTGTGATCAGAGAACTATTGATTGACCTCCACCCCAACTTTTGGGATGTGTGTGTGTGTGAATGTAAATATTCTAAGAAAGCAACAGTAAAGTAGCATGAATCTATGCTGAAGCCATGTGAAATGTAATACGGCACTATTGTGATCCTAGGTAATTTTGTGAGAGAGGAAAAGGTTGTAGCTAATCAAGATTAAATAACAATTTTGCATCAGTTATTATTTTTTGTTGTTGTTCTTGGCATAAAACTAGGGCCAGACAATTGTGTGCATTATAAACCTTTTTAATGGAAACAGTCATGGACTGTTAAAGATTAACAGCTGGGTGGCCTTTTTTCACGATGGAAGAGCAGAATCCCTACCAGTTAACAAGTATGTTTGTTCTCATATAGAGGCCAAAGGATTGAAGCAAAGTAAATATTAACACATCCCTGGTCAAAGAGTTATCCCCAGGGAGTAATAATATAGTTAGACACACACACCCCATTTAGGAATAGGGACTGTCAAAGACCCTGAAAAAAAAAGACAGCTGTATACCTTGAGGATTGAGGTGGAAGAATAGTTGATGCCACTTATGATAGATTATGTAAGATCACATCAGGCAGAAACCCTAAAATAGATTACATGCTAACATGCCAATGCAACACTGTGATTTTTGGAGGAGGCAACTGACTGGGATTTTGTTTTTCATTGCATATTTGATTAAAAGTCCCCCACCAAAAGGAAGATTGGCAGTTAAGCATAGTTAACTCAAATGCTGGAAATCTTCCTCAGAACTATCTTAGTGCCTGTTATTCCTTTCTTTGTCTAAAAAAGAACTAGGCCAGCATGGTTTATACTAACAAGTCACTGGGGAAGTTATGTGTGATAGTAATCTACCATCTGCCTTATTTCTCAACGTAGTTCTACAATCTTCTGGAAGACCATTAATCCTATGCCCAAAATTAACCTGGCTGACAGACTGTAAAACAAAGGGTGGGTGGGTGCTCTCCCAGTGCATTGGGTAATCTCTCTGCCACTTTATCCTGCAACCTCTACTTTGCTTGGGAGCCATGGTTGAGCTATAAGAGGAAATAAACTCTTGCCAATGTTATTGCAGCTCCCATATACTTCAAGTTGATGCAAAGAAAGAAAGAACAGTGCTGGCAGAGAATTTTATAGTTGTCAGCACTAAGAAGTAACTGATGGAGCAAGTGAAACTATTGGAATAGCAAAATGGCACTATCACCCTCCAATAATGAAAGCAGTAAAAAATATGGCCACATTCAGCCTCTTATTAGCAAAAGCAGCAGAAAACCTTTAATAAATTGTTCAGGACAGAAGCAGAAAAACACACCAGGCAAAATTCAATTTTCTTCTTCAGTTTAAGATGACCAGAATACTGGTCAGTGTTAATTTTGCATTTAAAAGGGGGATTAAAAAGGGGAAGTACTCCTCCTCTCAAAATATTTATATTTAAGGATCCACATAATATTTTATTTGTTTATATAATCTATATGATTGTCCATCTCAAAGGAAACTGCAAAATGTAGCAATAAAAGTTAAGGAATTCAGAGAAAATTTGGATTAAAATTAAAGATAAAGAAGGTCAAATTAATGGCAACGGGTACACCAACCAAAATTAAAAATGATAATGAAGGTATTGAAATGGAAGATAACCTCTGTCTTTTAAGGTCAAGAGTAAAGGGACAAATAATCAAGAAATACACTGCAAATTAACCCTTGGTAGAACAGCAATGAAAGTCTTGAGAAGATACCCTGATGCCAGCTTGTGTCTGTATCTTCAAAGATCAGAACAATGAAAGCCATAGTATTCCCTGATAGTGTATGAAAGCAAATGTTGGACCTTGATCGAGTAGGATAGAAAGAATATTGATGCTGTTAGATTTTGGTGTTATAGGAGACTCCTTGATCATTGTTTTCTTGGCTATTCATGTTATTCTCAGAAGACTCATAAGAATACCATGGGCAGTCAAAGAAAAATGGATAATTGAATAACCCTGAATTCTCACTCAAAGAATAAATAACCAGGGTTAAATTATGTTTTGGACACATTGTGGCCAAAGACTTAGCTGTCTGGTACATGCTGGGAAAGGTGGAAGGAAACAGAAGAAGCGAACAACCAACAGCACAGTTATGGTGAAGATGTGTGCAAGATGGGATGACCTGAAGGAGCAGATTAGTAACAGATCATCATGGAGTGATCCACTAATCTATGTGGTCTATATTGACTTGATGGAACATAATCAATTAATCAAATTTTATTTATGGTCCAAGACCAAACACAATGAAAATTACTTTATAATGCAATAGGTGTAAAAGAGTATTTTAAATTTGAGAGAAAATTTAATTTGAGAGACAAAAATCAGGAAATACGATATCCTGTGCCCTATGGAACCACGAACCCACAAAGGATGGATCAAGTCAGACCACCACCCTGTCAGGGAGAAACCTGCAGAGATCTGTGCGGACCGACAGAACATGGAGCTCAGAAATGCATCTGGCAGAAGTAATTGCTACCAGGAACACTACCTTCCATGAGAGTATGTATAGTGGAATGTCTCCAAGAGGTTCGAAGGGGGGACCTAGTAAAGCCTCCAAAACCTTCTGAAGGTCCCAAGATGGGTAATGGTGGACCGCTGTAGGTCACAGATTGGATGCACCCTTAACAAACCTCTGCACAGTGGGATGGTGAGATAGTGTCTGACCCCCGGCCCAGCACAGAACAGTTCCGAAGGCATCCACCTGGTGTCTGATAGTATTTGGTGACAGACCCCTGCCCAGACTGTCCTGTAAAAACTCTAGTACTTGAAAGATGGAAGAATCCTTGGGTCTAATACCCTTAACCAAGCACCATAAGGCAAAGATCCGTAGCATTATATACGTGTAGTCGATTACCTCCTGGAAGCTTATATGGTGAGAATGATCCTATCCGAAAAAGCCCCGTTCCTCAACTTGAGCTGCTCAACCTCCAAGTGGTCAACTGGAACCACTGGGTATCCGGGTGCTCCAGAGACCCCTGAAATAGAAAGGACCAGTCTGATGGGAGCTGCCATGGATCCTCCATGGACAGCATCTGCAGGTCAGAGAACCATGGCTGACGTGGCCAGTGCGGAGCTACCAGGAGCACCTCAGCTTGTAATTGATGATCCTCTGAATCATCCTGGGCAGAAGGGGAACCAGTGGAAACGTTTAAAGCAGGCCCTCCAGCCAGGGCACCCGCAGAGCATCCACCCCCTCCACTCCCAGAGTCTGGAACCTGGAGAAGAACCTGGGGAGTTGCGTGTTGCTGGGGGTGGCAAATAGATCCACTACTGGAAGTCCGAAGCACCTCGAGATTTCCTGAAAAACAGAAGGGTTTAATTGCCATTCTGCCTGATCGATCTTGACCCTGCTGAGACAGTCAGCTCTAGAATTGGCAACTCCGGAAATGTGTTCAGCTGTCAGGGACAACAAATATTTCTTCGTCCAATGCCCCAGAAGTTTGGGGCATGAGGGGCCCTGACCTGGTACAGCCCTGTCTGTTTAAGTGGGCCTTGGCCGTGATGTTATCCATCAATACTAATAAGTGGTATCCCTGTAAATGCTGCATGACGTGAACGAGTGCCTATGCGATGGCCTTAAGTTCCAAATAATTGATACTGTTAGTCGAGACTAGAAATCCTTTGGAATAGCGTTGGATAACCCGACCGTCCCAGAGTGGACTGAGTCAGAAAACTGGGTATAGGACCTCCGGGAGGGGGTTTTATAGGAGGTTACTTAATATTTAATCAGACTCAGTCCAATCAGGGTACGAACAGTATTAACCCATTCGTGGATGCTATCTTCCCCTTATTGAGAATGTTTTCATTCTGTGTCCTGTCAGACGGCACTCTTTAGTAAATGGGACCCATAACATGCCTCTCCTAGCAGATGGGGTACATAGACACGAGTTGGAAGAGATGGTTCTGCAAATATATTGGCTCCATGACATGAGAGTTTTTTTTAAGCAAGATGAGCTCCTATCATTTAGAAAAACAAATATGACAATTCTACAATCTTCTGATCAAGGAGATCTTCCAGATCGAGATCTGAATAACACAGAAATTATGTAGAGTTACAAGAAAGTCATGGGCTAAAGAAATACTTGCTTCCTTAAAAAAAGCAGGGTATTGAGAAAATAAATAAGAGTCAGAAATGTGAATGCGATGTTAAATTGTGTTCTGAAATTTTTGAACATATTCAAACATAAAGCAATTAGATTTATGACATTGGGGAACAACAGGAAAAAGCTTTCCATAGTCAGGATGGAAGACTTTCTATATTCAAACTAATCTGTTATTGACATAGTGAGAAGTCTGATCAATACAATTTCACATGGTCAATATTTAATTTCTAAGTTCTGTTGCATACACATTTGGTTTTGAACATTTTACTTTTCTACACTTGCTCTTAGCCAGACGATTTTACTTTTTCTTTTCTTTTTACCTGATTATTTTTGGTTTATTTCATTTTATTTTATTGTGGGGATTTGTTATATATAAAATGCCATTACAGTAAAAGTAAATGAGTACTCAAATATATTTTTGTTATTAATTATTAGTTGGTTTTAGTATTTGGACTATTTTCCCGATTGCGTATTACATTCTCCAAAGCTACAATTTTTTTATATATTAAAAGGTTGCAGTGAAAAGGGAAGATATATGAAAGGAAAAATACCTTTTTTTTAAAAAATAGCAATAAAATGAGACCAAGATATATTTATAAAATGAATTCTTTTTCACAAAATTAAATTTGGCAGACCCAACTTCCAATTATACACATTAAGAAAAAATTTAGTCAATTGGATGACTTGTTAGATAACTTACTTTTTTCACATCTGCTTTGCTTTACTGGTTGATGCCGGAAGAAGCAATTACATAAATGTAACATCACCGTTAATTAGATATTGCCATGTTCAACTTTGGCAGCCTGATTGTTGATGTGTTTTGCCTTTCCTTTTCTTCTTCTTCTTTTTGCTCTCTTAGTTTTTAGGGAATGCTTTTGTAAGATGGTCATTGGTAAACAGCAGCTGGAATGGATTAGTTTGAAAGACATTGGACATTAAGACTATCAATTTGCTTTCAATGTTTTTGTTGGTATGTTTAAACTGTCTAAAGGCTGAAAGGAACCACCTGAAGAAAAGCTTAGCAAAGAAATGGGATGTGACAAGATTGAAGAAAGGTTATTGTACTATAAACTGCCTTGTTCCTTTGGAACATAGTGTGGCATAAATTGAAACAGTTTAAATTATTATAATGATTGTAAACTAGAAGTCTCATTTGGATTGCCACAATTGTAGGTAGTATACTATGTATGTATTTCATTATGTGACTGAAACAGTTATTTTGGTATTCAGTAGACACTAGGTTTCTTTTGAGTTGCGGCCAAAGTCTGAAAAACAGATTTCCCATTGGCTTGAAAGGTCTTGAACTTGATTCTTACAAACCTGTTAGGATTAATTGTATTTTTATCAATCTCATCTTTTACATCATGATCATAGTGTATAATTCTTATTGTCTTCATTGTATTATTCTACATCTACTCTGTGGCAAATACTAGCACACAGTTTCTGAGACATACATTTTTTTATTATTTAAACCATAGACATTTAATCCTCCAGGGCCCAGGGAATGAACCATCTTTGCCCTGGGGTGGAGGTGGGGGAACATGAACCTTAAGCAGAAGGTAATGAGAAGGGTTGTGCTGTTGGTGATACCTCGGGTATGTTTGCAGATAGCAGATGTTCCTGAATAATGTTGGAAGGAAGCTATTAGCATTCCAAAGAGAGTGAAATTGTGTCACATTGCAACATGGTCTGAGACCTGAGGCAAACAATTCCCAAGTGATGCAATATATTTAAAGGATTGTTGTCAGATCCAAAATTAGTCAATCTCTTAAAGAGGAAGGGAAGGAGGGTAAAGAAGAACAGGAAGCATAACTTTAAATACATTGTATTATTTCATGGCTCTGGGTGATTTTTATGGTTGCATTTTTGCAATTGAACAATGCAAAAATATATAAAAATAATGGCTTATTTAAAAAGTTATCGCATATGGGAAAGATGGAGTATTTAGTATAGGACAGGGGTGTCAAATTCACTGTGTCATGTTGCCATCATGTGACGTATCATGATTTTTTTTCCCTTTGCAGAACTGGCATGGGCGTGGCCTATGTGTGATGTATCCACCCATTGGGCCAACAGTTTGACACCTCTGGTATAGGAGATACAGTACATCAAGTGGAGAGGAAAAAAATATATAGTATAATGTATGTATATTATAATGATGATCATGCCCCATCAAAGATCATTCTCTGAAATGATCTTTCCTCAATCTAGTCTTTGGATGGCAGCAATTGTACACTATTCATGGTTGCAATTACATCAATATATTACGTTGCTGGTCATCTTCTTCTACTTTTTCCTTCTACCTTTCCCAGCATTATAGACTTCTCAAACAAGGTAGGAAATGTGTTAATTTGCACTTGGTCATTTATGTCTTGAGTAAGAACTCTCATTGGTCCTTTGATTCATTTGCTTGTTTTCTTTTCTATCATGATGTTGTCAGGAGTCTTCTCCCACACCAAAGTTGAAAAATTTCAATATTCTTTATATCCTTGCTTTCTCAAAGTCCAACTTTCACTTTCACTTCCATAATGTGTCATGCTCTGAGTTTTATACAGATGGACACTATATGGCATCTGAATATCTTTTCCAGACTTGATTGCTAGTCTACCAATCAATCTGTCTCCATTGGTAGTGGCTCAACTGTTGTCAGTCTATCTAAAAAGCACAAGATATTCACTTCTTTAGTATCTTCATTGTGAGTTCCAAGTCTGGCTGCTGTATCTATTATTATTACTTTGGTCACCTTTATTTTTATTGTGCTTTTCATAATTTACATTAACAGATTAACAGAGTTGGAAGAGACCTTGCAGGTCATCTAGTCCAACCCCCCACCCAAGCAGGAGACCTTACATGTGCCTCTACCTAGGATCAAACTCACAACCTCCTGCTTGTGAGGCAAGAGTTCTACCTCTAGGCCACAGCAGGTTCCAATACATTATGAAACTTTGCATTGTGTTTTATTTGAATATTTTAACTGCTATTCTAAATGATATCAAGAAAGAAGTTCAGTGATTTAATGCCAGAACATCTACAGAGTGGGATCAGTGTAAAACTGGCAGTGATGGCCAGACCCCCTTATTAATGTTCATTACATCTGTTGTGAACTCCATGTGGCATCAGGAAGGGCATCTGACCAGTAAATGCTCAGCTCCATCCAGTCACCCAGACTTTACCCAGAATTAAGGAATTACAGGGTTGTAAAAAAGGGGAAATTTATTACAGGCTTTGCATACAAGTTAAAAGAGGAAAAGAGTCCTTGACCACTGAGTTGTGCTTGCCATTGTGACATGTTTGATATGTCCCTTTATAGACTACTCATAAATGTTTTTATTCATATATTTATATACTCTTATTTCATATGTATTCTCTGGGGTTAAATATGACAAAATAAAACAATAGAACATTTTTAAGCAAGTGAAGAGAGCTTTGGTTGACTCAACTGTCAACTAAATTTAAACCCTCAAAGCAATTGGTCTGATAGACCTAATGCAGAGATTCACATGGGTTTATGGAACTTGAAAAATTAGTCTTCAACAGTACAGTAATCAACATTTGCTTGCATTTTTAGTAGTTGAGCATCTGTATTTGGTTCAGCCGTTTTAAGGAAGGCAAATCTACCAAATGGTAAAAGGTATGGTTACACTGAATAGTCCGTTTTTTCAATTTTCAGCCCCAAATCAAACACATAAGACAGAGTATTGACTTTTTACAGTAGAGTTATGCCAGAAATAAATTGCTTCCAAATCATGTCAGATTTCCAGAATATTTTATTTTATTTTTATTTTATTAAATTTATATAACCGTGCCTATCTCCCCGGAGGGAGTCAGGGTGGTGCACAGGAAATTAAAACAGGAAATACAAAACATAGCAATAATAAATATGACTTAAGGCTAAAATCCAATTAAATACAAGATGCTCTGTGCTAAAACTTTCCTAAAACTACTAACCCATTTAAAATCCAATTAAAACAATTTAAAATTCAGCTTACAAACGTAGTTGTGGGGATTAGTTCCTGCCAATATAGCAGTTAAAAAGCATGCAAATGCAAGTGGATGGATGGGAAGGTAACAATATTCCATGCACTTGGCTACAGTCATGCTGGTCACATGATGATGTAAGAATCTTCAGACAATACTGGTTCCCTTGGCTAGGAAAGGGAAATGAGCACTGCTCCCTAGAGTTGGACATGACAGGACAGGGAAAACTGTCATATTCTTTTATTGTGTTTTTAATATTGTTATTTCCAGTCTGAATGGTCACATCCTGCTTCATATTTTTAATTATGTATTTGGATTTTGTATACCACCCAGAGTCTACAGGTATTGTACAACCATAATCATTGTAAATAAATAAATAAATATGTACCTGGATTGCTGTTTTGCATTGTTTTTTTAGCTAGCTGAGAACTGAATGAATGTACAATATATATGAAAATTTGAGTTGGACACAAATGACTTTTTAAAAAGTTGTCCCCAAATTAGTGGGTACAGAAATAGGTTGTTTGGATTTAACAAGGTCTAATATATTAGTACAGCAATGGTATTCTACTGGTTCAGACTGGATTGTCTGAACCTGTAGTGGAAATCGTGTGTTTCTCTGCCCACCCGCCCCAGGCCCTTTGGCATCCCAAAAGTGCATGCACTGAAGGATCTATAGGCGTTCACATTTGCGAACCACTAGTGAAGGTAAGTGTATACCACCCCTATGTTAATACTTTTGTATTCTATTACTAATTTCAGTTTTGGCTATTGTGTATAGTGTATAATGTGTATAATGTTGAAATCTATCTGAAGTCTGGTTTAGAACTTTATGGACCTTCCATCTCTCTAACATTACGACCAGATCAGGCATTCTAAAATGGTAAATGGCTTTTAAAATGGTTTTTTTTTAATTGATTGATTAGTTGATATAATCATATACAGTTGGTGCATGCAATTGTTTTTTCTATTGAGCAGAGAGCAATTGTAACGTAACAGCAAATAATCTGAGATAAACTTCCAGCAGAGGGCATTAGTTATCAGAGGTGAAAAGAAAAGGTGATGCTGAACAGCAAGAAACTACAAAGACGGCAAGTCCAATCAGTCTCTGATTGGAAATATACAAGAATGTAGGGAGCAATCATCATAATCTATACTAGCCACAGCACAACTTTCTTAGTTAATTTATTTAAATTTTGTATGACTTACCTTTGCATGCTTTGCATTCTATTCCCAATATACACTCTCCATCTTATAGTATTTTAATTCTAGATATAATACCCTGCAGTTTTAAACAAAGATCCTACATTTCCTTGAAAGCCTATCCATTCAAAAGTCTGGAGAAAGTGGATATAACCCAGGTTTGTTCTTCTGGGATGCAGGAATTTCATCTCAGGGGAAGAGTATAGGAGTGCTTTCAATGTAAGGATTGGCGCTAGGCTATTCACAGGGACTGCTTACTAGCCAGTGTTACTAGGGAGTTCTCAGACTAGTGTATTGGGGTAGGGCAGCTGTTCTGCTATCTGCTAGCATCTCCAGAAAGAAGTAATTGGGTAGGCCAGGTAAAAATATTGTTTGATGCCTCTAGAAACAGTCTTAATTCCTTCCTTAAACCATGGGCTATTGTAGAACCTAGGAAACCTTCATGCCAACCTTGGACATCATGTTAGTTTTGAGAAGGATATCTCAGGCTGAGTCATTCAATAAGGAGATTGCAAAAGAAAGTTTTTTCATCTCAGGTACAAGGATATCTTGGATCTTTTGACTAGTCAGTCAAAATAGCAAACAATATTTATAACATCATAATTTATGATACATATTGAAAGAGTTTCTGTATCTCAATTAATAATAGGAAACCACTATGGTGTTATGTTTATAATTTAAGATTAACTCACAATCCCCATGATTTCATTTTTATTTATTTATTTATTTATTTATTTAATAGAATTTATAAACCGCACCCTCTCCCTCGAAGGGACTCGGGCGCTGTACAG